>SJYT01026358.1:21403-77775 GCA_006410635.1 Cephalophus harveyi | reverse complement strand
ACTTCTGGTTTTTAAATGTGAAAATCAAGCACTATTGAAATTAAGTTATTTTTCTAATGTTATATAGCTAGTAAATAGCAGAGTCAGGATTTGTATCAGTTTTTTCTTAACCAATATATAGGTATGTTTTAATACTAGGTATACTTCAGATATGTTTTTTCAAACTGTTTTATTAATATGATTTTATTTTACAATTTATGCCACTATGTACATATTGTAATTCACAGATTCAGAGTCACACTAACGTAAACTGCAGTACATGTCTCAACTTTGGCAGACTAGTGATTACTAAAGAGACCTTAGTTAGTTAGTTCAGTCACTCAGTCGTGTCCAACTCTTTGCGACCCATGAATTGCAGCACCCCAGGCCTCCCTGTCCATCACCAACTCCCGGAGTCTACTCAGACTCGCGTCCACTGAGTCAGTGATGCCATCCAGCCATCTCATCCTCTGTCATCCCCTTCTTCTCCTGCCCCCAATCCCTCCCAACATCAAAGTCTTTTCCAATGAGTCAACTCTTCACACAAGATTGGCCAAAGTACTGGAGTTTCAACTTCAGCATCATTCCTTCCAAAGAAATCCCAGGCTATGATAAATTAATCAGTTGGCTGCATATATTAGAATTTCTTTCCAGTAACTGGAAAGGGAACAGAAGAGGTCTAAATTGTTTCATTGTTCTAGAAATCTACATCAAGGTAAAATTCCATTAAAAGTCTTTGTAATTTGTGTATAGAATGTTTACTATTTATAGAATATTTATAGGGTTCATGCCAATAAACCAAGTTTCTGATAAACTTTATTAAAAGACCAGTTACGATAAAACAAGTCACAAAATAGGCTTTCAGTATATACAAATATTAAATTTTAAAAGTTCTAGGTTGCTAAGATGTGTGTGTGTTAGTCTCTCAGTTGTGTCCAACTCTTTGTGATCCCATGGTCTGTCCATGGAATTCTCTAGGCAAGAATACTGGAGTTGGTTGCTATTCCCTTCTCCAGAGGATCTTCCTGACCCAGGGATTGAACTTACAGGAAATATGCTTGCTAGGATGCCAGACATTAAATAAACACTGGGATACAGAAATTCATGCCTAACTGCTACTATTTCAATTGTATGTTACTATTAGGGTGTGTGGTATTTTTTGATAGGACAGTTTATAACCATTCTAAATGGTCTAAGTGGTTACAGTTTTAACAGTCTTATAGTGAGTCTAGGAGTGATGACTTTTAATGAATCCTTTTTTTTTAATGGAGCTTTTAATTTCCCCTGTCAGTCAAATGAGAATCATTTATTTAAAAAGAAGAAGGAGGAAGAGTTTCATTAATTTCAAAGTCCCTGGATTAGTACAAATTTAATTTGGTTCCATTCCCATGTTATCTGGGGGAACTTGAGGACCAGCTTCTTACTCAATGTAATTTATTTCCCTTTTGAGTAAATGGCTTCTGTGTGACTTTTTATTGGCATTTAATCTGAATTTTCTTCTTAATATATTAAATATTGCCAGCCAAGTATTTATAAGTTCCAGGAATTCAGACAAAGTCAGTGGAAAGGAGTCTGTTAAAGCTGTTGAAAGTGAAAGTTGCTCAGTTCGTGTCCGACTCTTTGTGACCCCATGGACTATACAGTCCATAGAATTCTCCAAGCCAGAATACTGGAGTGAGTAGCCTTTCCCTTCTCCAGGGGATCCTTCCAACCTAGGGATCAAACCCAGGTCTCCCACATTGCAGGTGAGTTCTTTACCAGCTGAGCCACAAGAGAAGCCCAAGAATACTGGAGTGGGTAGCCTATCCTTTCTCCAGCAAATCTTTCCAACCCAGGAATAGAACTGGGTTCTCCTGCATTGCAGGTGGATTTTTTTTACCAACTGAGCTATCAGGGAAGCCCCATAAAGTTGTTAAAAGAACATAAATTCAGTATAAGAAGATGTCCCAACTCCAACATGTCAACATGTGGACATGTTGTTCATATCATCCTGATGAAGCAGCTCTGTTTTGGCCATGTGATGTTCTAAGTGGATATTTTTTGTGTATTATGCAAGTATTGGCCATGGGACCAAAAGGGAAGTAGTTGATACATTTATTTTTCACAGAAAAGTATTCCCTTATTTTTTTGTAATTACAGCATTGCTCTCTTCTCACCAAACATAAGATATCTAAATTGCTCACATTATTAGTATTGTTTTCATTCATTCATTTTAAAAGTCCTTAATATAGTGACCTATTTTGTCAGCTCATGATGGAGAGCATATTTGTGAACCTTCTTTTTTTTTTAGCTTTTTAATTTTTTAAAAATTTTTTAAAATAAATTTATTTACTTTAATTGGAGGTTAATTACTTTACAATTATTGTCATAGTGAAGTGAAAGTTGCTCAGTTGTGTCCAACTCTTTGTGACCCCATGAACTATAGCCTGCCAGGCTCCTCTGTTCATGGAGTTCCCCAGGCCACAATACTGGAGTGGGTATCTGTTCTCTTCTCCAGGGGATTTTCCCAACCCAGGGGTCTAACCCAGGTATTCCACATTGCAGGCAGCTTCTTTACCATCTTAGTCACCTATTCCCTGACAAAAGAATGGCATAACATTTTGGTTGCCAGTATGCTGGAATCTTCAGCATTACTGGTTGGGGCATAGACTTGGATAACTGTGATATTGAATGGTTTGCCTTGGAGATGAACAGAGATCATTCTGTCATTTTTGAGATTGCATCCAAGTACTGCATTTCGGACCCTTTTGTTGACCATGATGGCTACTCCATTTCTTCTGAGGGATTCCTGCCCGCAGTAGTAGATATGATGGTCATCTGAGTTAAATTCACCCATTCCAGTCCATTTTAGTTCGCTGATTCCTAGAATGTCGACGTTCACCCTTGTCATCTCTTGTTNTTCTTCAGCATTACTGGTTGGGGCATAGACTTGGATAGCTGTGATATTGAATGGTTTGCCTTGGAGACGAACAGAGATCATTCTGTTGTTTTTGAGATTCTAGTAGAATGCATTTTTGTAGTAGCTTTCACACAGTACTAAATTTGAAGTGGTTAAATAAACTATAAGACATTACACAATTATAGTATTGCAAGAATAGTGGAGTGGGTAGCCACTCCCTTCTACTGGGGATCTTCCCAGCCCAGGGATCAAAACCAGGTCTTGCACATTGCAAGCAGATACTTTACAGTCTGAGTCACCAGGGAAGCCCAACATATGCAGGGTTACCTCACTGTCACTTACAGTTTTAGCAATCTCTCCAGCCACTGAAAATGTACAAGAACTAGATGGAATACTGATTTCTCTAAACTGTTTTCCTGAGGCACTAATCATCAGAAACAACAGACAAGCCACCAAGGACCGTTACGCAAAAATAGGATCACTGTTGATTGCTTTTATTGTGGTTTGCACATGCTTATTTCATTATTTGTTCATTTCCTTTGATTTGCTGCCAATTTTCTATCATATTTTACAAAAAACACTAATAAAATTATTAATGAAACATATTTGTTTTGAGTTAACTGGAAAATCTAGTGAAAAAAAGCAGAGTAAGAGGAAAATTGATCACATTTTATATTCAATTTAATGACATTCTTATCTACATAGGAAGGAAAGGGACACACTTCAATTGGTATTTTGCAGAGTACACAGAATACAATTGCCGAAGGAAAAGAAAGTCAGTTGATATCTACATAATTTTTGGAAAGGGTTAGGCTGATTACTTATTTCAAGATAATGAAAGGGACTTCAGCGGTACACAGTTTGGTTTTCCAATTACATATTCAGATTTCTAGAGTAGTAAAGGCATATGAAAAGCGAAGTTTTCTCAAAAAATTAAATTATTTTAAAAGTTGAGATTGCTACTGTATGCTAATTAATGTTTAGCTTAAAGGTTGAGCTGAGTTCAGTTCAGTAGCTCAGTTGTGTCCGAATCTTTGTGACCCCATGGACTGCAGTATGCCAGGCCTCCCTGTCCATCACCAACACCTGGAGTTTACTCAAACTCGTATCTGTTGAGTCGGTAATCCCATCCAACCATCTCATCCTCTGTCATATCCTTCTCCGCCTGCCTTAAATCTTTCCCACATTTAGGTGCTTTTCAAATGAGTCAGTTCTTTGATCAGGTGGCCAAAGTATTGGAGTTTCAGCTTCAGCATCAGTCCTTCCAATGAACATTCAGGACTGATTTCCTTTAAGATCTTCTCCGCCTGCCTTAAATCTTTCCCACATTTAGGTGCTTTTCAAATGAGTCAGTTCTTTGATCAGGTGGCCAAAGTATTGGAGTTTCAGCTTCAGCATCAGTCCTTCCAATGAACATTCAGGACTGATTTCCTTTAAGATGGACTGGTCGGATCTCCTTGCAGTCCAAGAGACTCTTAAGAGTCTTCTCCAACATAACAATTCAAAAGCATCAGTTCTTCAGTGCTCAGCTTTCTTTATGGTCCAACTCTCACATCCATACCTGACTCCTGGAAAAACCATAGCCTTGACTAGATGGACATTTGTTGTCAAAGTAATGTCTCCGCTTTTTAATATGCTGTCTAGTTTAGTCATAACTTTCCTTCCAAGGAGTAAGCATCTTTTAATTTCATGTCTGGAATTACCATCTGTATTGATTTTGGAGGCCACAAAAATAAAGTCTGCCACTGTTTCCCTATCTATTTACCATGAACGATGGGACCAGATACCATGATCTTAGTTTTCTGAATGTTGAGCTTTAAGCCAAGATTTTCACTCTTCTCTTTCACTTTCACCAAGAGGCTCTTTAGTTCTTCTTCAGTTTCTGCCATAAGGGTGGTGTCATCTGCATATCTGAGGTTATTGATATTTTTCCCGGCAATCTTGATTCCAGCACGTGCTTCATCCAGCCCAGCATTTCTCATGATGTACGCTGCATATAAATTAAATAAGCAGGGTGACAATATATGGCCTTGGCGTACTCCTTTTCCTACTTGGAACCAGTCTGTTGTTCCATGTCCAGTTCTAACTGTTGCTTCCTGACCTGCATACAGATTTCTCAAGAGGCAGGTCAGGTTGTCTGGTATTCCCATCTGTTTTAGAATTGTCCACAGTTTGTTGTGATCCACACAGTCAAAGACTTTGGCATAGTCAATAAAGCAGAAATAGATGTTTTTCTGGAACTCCCTTGGTTTTTTGATGATCCAGCGGATGTTGGCAATTTGATCTCTGGTTCCTCTGCCCTTTCTAAAACCGGCTTGAACATCTGGAAGTTCACAGTTCACATATTGTTGAAGCTTAGTTGGGAGAATTTTGAGCATTACTTTACTAGTGTGTGAAATGAGTGCAATTGTGAGGTAGTTTGAGCATTCTTTGGCATTGCCTTTCTTTGGGATTGGAATGAAAACTGACCTTTTCCAGTCCTGTGGCCACTGCTACGTTTTCCAAGTTTCTTGGCATATTGAGTGTAGCACTTTAATAGGATCATCTTTTAGGATTTGAATGAGCTCAACTGGAATTTCATCTCCTCCACTAGCTTTGTTCCTAGTGATGCTTTCTAAAGCCCACTTTTTTTTTTTAATATAAATTAAGTATAGGATAGTCAATATGTTTTTATTTTTATTTTTTTTATGTTTTTTTTTTAATTTTATTTTTACTTTATTTTACTTTACAATACCATATTGGTTTTACCATACATTGACATGAATCCACCATGGGTGTACACGAGCTCCATTCCAGGATGTCTGGCTCTAGGTGAGTGATCATACCATTGTGATTATCTGGATTGTGATGATTTTTTTTTATAGTTCTGTGTATTCTTGCCACCTCTTCTTAATATCTTCTGCTCCTGTTAGGTCCATACATTTCTGTTCTTTATTGAGCCCATCTTTGTATTAAATGTTCCCTTGGTATCTCTAACTTTCTTGAAGAGATCTCTAGTCTTTCCCATTCTATTGTTTTCCTCTATTTCTTTGCACTGATTACTGAGGAATTCTTTCTTATCTCTCCCTGCTATTCTTTGGAACTCTGCATTCAAATGGGTATATCTTTCCTTTTCTCTGTTGCTTTTCACTTCTCTTCTTTTCACAGCTATTTGTAGGGCCTCCTCAGATAGCCATTTTTGCATTTCTTTTTCTTGGGAATGGTCTTGATCCCTGGCTCCTGTACAATGTCATGAACCTCCATCCATAGTTCATCAGTTAACTTATAAAGTTTTAATTAACTTATAAAGAGCCTCATGCTGCTGTTGCTGCTAAGTCGCTTCACTTGTGTCCGCCTCTGTGCAACCCCATGGACGGCAGCCCACCAAGCTCCCCTATCCCTGGTATTCTTCAGGCAAGAACACTGGAGTGGGTTGCCATTTCCTTCTGCAATGCATGAAACTGTAAAGTGAAAGGACACGTTCAGTCGTGTCCATCTCGTAGCGACCCCATGGACTGCACCCTACCAGACTCCTCCGTCGATGGGATTTTCCAGGCAAGAGTACTGGACTGGGTTGCCATTGCCTTCTCCAAAAGAGCCTCATAGAAAACAAAAATTAAAAGTTAAAGCCCTGTTTTAAATTTGGATCACCTATTTTTATTTTTATTTGTTTCTGTTTTGCCACTGCTTTAGCAGTCAACTTCTCAGACTGTAAATTTCTCTGTAAATAGTATGTTGCAGGGCACAGAAAAAGGCACTGAACTTCAATCTTTAAGCTTTTGCTTAATGTTATGGACTGAACTGTTCCCCCTACCCCCACTCAATTCACATGCAGAAGCCCTAATCTTCAATGTGACTGTACTTGGCTATAGGGCCTTTAAGGAAATAATTAAGGTTAAATGAGGTCATAAGGTGAGGTCCTGATAAGATAGGAATGATAACCTTATAAGAAGGAGAATATCCATCAGTGACCTCTCTCTCTGTGCATACACAGAGGATAAACAATGTGAGAACAGGAGGAGAAAGTAGTGATTTGAAAGCCAAGAAAAGATGTCTTATGAAATACTAATCCTGCCTGGCACCTGGATGTTTGACCTTGAGCCTCTAGAATTACGAGAAAGTAAGTTTCTGTTACTCTAGCAAGTCATTCTTTGGCATATGCTTATCTTACATGGCAGCCCAAGCAGATAAATACTCCTCATATAATTCCAAAAATAAGAGAACATTCTTCATCTCTATCTGTGAAGACTGGGATTTTTGGCAAAAGTTGAAGCAATGTCTCTGATTCAGAAACTCTGTTCAGTAGGCAAATCCAGAGACTATTGATTGGCATTGAAGTGAAATAGAATTCCTGGAAGAAATGGTCAAATCTAAGGGTGGGGAAGGCAGAAATACAAGATGGACCAGGAGCATTTGTTGTGATAGAAAGCAAGGAGGTGAACAAAATACCAAAGGATGGGAGCAGGTCCAAGTAACATAGAGGCCAACCTGGAAGATGTCATCCAGTTTGGTTCCAAAAAAACAGAGAAAGATCACACATGTTTTGTGCACATCTCCAGGTGCACAAACGCACTCATAATCTCAGATTCAGTCTTGTAGAACACACTTGACTGTGGAATTTCATTAGAGATGGATAGAAGATGAGATAGGGAAAGGGGGATGATACTTTGGACTTTGTTTCCTTTTTGGCAGTAGAAGACAGTGGAAGACAATTAAATTATCAAGGGAAGAAATTTAGAAATTCACTAATAGGTTTTTAAGAGCAAGACTTCAGGATACATCGAAATTTTAAATTAAAAACAAAGGGGATAAAGGCCCATTGGATAAGCAGACCAAGTAGGACACTAGGTAGCTGGGAACCTGTGGTTAAATCTGTAAGCCAAGAAGCCAAAGAAAGAAGAAGAAAAAAAAAAAAAGAAAAAGAAAAAAAAAAGCTCTTGAAAGATGGTCAATTTGATTAAAATATAAAATGAGTTTAAAAACTTAAAAACAAAGATAATTTTTAAATTAATTTTGTCATAGTGTATTAGTTTCTGCTGTACAGCAAAGTGAATCATCTGTGTGTGTGTGTGTGTATACATATATCCTCAATTTTGGATTTCCTTCCCATTTAGATCACTACTGAGCATTGAGTAGAATTCCCTCTGCTATACAGTAGGTTCATATTAGTTATCTATTTGGGGCTCCAAAATCACTGCAGATGGTGACTGCAGCCATGAAATTAAAAGACGCTTACTCCTTGAAAGAAAAGTTATGTCCAACCTAGATAGCATTTTCAAAAGCAGAGACATTACTTTGCCGACTAAGGTCCGTCTAGTCAAGGCTATGGTTTTTCCTGTGGTCATGTATGGATGTGAGAGTTGGACTGTGAAGGAGGCTGAGCGCCGAAGAATTGATGCTTTTGAACTGTGGTGTTGGAGAAGCCTCTTGAGAGTCCCTTGGACTGCAAGGAGATCCAACCAGTCCATTCTGAAGGAGATCAGCCCTGGGATTTCTTTGGAAGGAATGATGCTAAAGCTGAAACTCCAGTACTTTGGCCACCTCATGCGAAGAGTTGACTCATTGGAAAAGACTGTGATGCTGGGAGGGATTGGGGGCAGGAGAAGGAGACGACCGAGGATGAGATGGCTGGATGGCATCATGGACTCAATGGACGTGAGTCTGAGTGAACTCCGAGAGATGGTGATGAACAGGGAGGCCTGGCGTGCTGCGATTCATGGGGTCGCAAAGAGTCGGACACGACTGAGTGACTGAACTGAACTGATTCTATCCATAGTATCAGCAGTGCATATATGTCAGTCCCAATCTCCAATTCATTCCACCACTACCCTCTTCCCCATTGCAATCCATACATTTGTTCTCTACATCTGTGTCTCAATTTTTGCTTTGCAAATAGGAAATATAAGATCATCTATACTATTTTTCTAGATTCTGCATACATGCCTTTATATTTGTTTATTTTTTCTGACTTACTTCATTCTATATTACATTCTTTAGGTTTTCTATCTCTCTGCAAAGGTACAATTTCATTCCTTTGTATGGCTGAGCAATATTCCATTGACTATATGTACCACATCTTCTTTATCCATTCCTCTGTGGATGTACATTTAAATTGCTTCTATGTGCTGGACATTTTAAATAGTGCTGCAATGAACATTGGGGTGCATGTATAAGAAAAATAAGTTTTAAAATAATTTTTTGAGATGTCAACTCCATATTGCTACAATAAGAGGTTGCAGACGGGACTGGCCAAAATAATCTAGTGCATTGGAACCATGGGATAATCACAATCATTGGTCATAGTGTATTTGCAAGACTATTGCTATGATTTTCACATCTATTACAAAATATCAGTGGGATACTATAAACTATCATGGGTTACATTGGGCTTCCCTGGTGCCTCAGACAATAAGGAATCCACCTGCAATGTGGGAGACCTGGGTTCTAATCCCTGGTTTGGGAAAACCCCCTGGAGAAGGGACTGGCTATCCACTCCAGTATTCTTGCCTGGAGAATTTCATGGACAGAGGAGCCTGGCAGGCTACAGTTCATGGGGTCACAAAGAGTTGAACATGACTGAATTATATACTACTTTATGATCAATTACTCAAGTCTAAAAAATGACAAGAGATATTTCCATTTGATGATCTTAAGGCATTAGTGTTCTTTAACTGTTATTATTGGCTTTTGAAACTATCTGGGATGCTTTCTTTTCTCAATAAAAATTTCCCAAAATGCTGAAATTTTAAATTAAATCACAAGAAGGACCAGATTCACTATAAATTACCTTTCATTGAAGTTACTTCTTATTGACAGTTATAGCATGCAAATTGATTTTTTAAGTTCTGGCTATTATTCCCCTTGAAATCATTTACTGGAAGGCAGTGCTCTGTGTTATGAACATCTCCTCTGGTTCTGAGCTTTCAGGCAGTAGGCCTCCTAAAATCTATAAGGAAACAAAGATTTTCCTTTGTACCTTAGAATACTCAGTTTGACATTGTCAGATTACTCCACTGCTCTTACTAAATAGAAAGGACAATAACTTAAACATACACTGTTCTTATTGTAATGCAAAACAATGCCAAATTTGAACTGACATTGAAAGTCAAATACAATACTTGAATTTTCATGCTAGTCAAATCCTTAGATTATTATGAAAACTGTTGTTAGAAATTTGCCACCATGAGGGTGAATTTAGCGACCACTGACATATTTTTATTGATCTAGGTGTTTCATAGCAAGTTTTACAGAACCTGGCATTTGAGAACTTGGATTTTAAAGCAGTCAACACTGATATTTGACTCTAAAGTGATGGTATTTGAAATAGAGAGGAAAAAGGGAGACTGGAAAGATGAACAGAAGTGATGCAGTGACAGATCATAAAAAAAAATACCACTACATTATAGCTGACTCAGATAGTAACTGCATCCCACCTTTTAATTACATCCTTACAAAGGGAATGGGTGACTCAAGAACAAAATTCTCTGCAAGACTGAAGTATAAACAGACATAGGAGAGTCTCAAAACAATAAAATCAAATAAGACTTTGAATGCAGGGATGTGATTAAGGGAACACCTTTGACAAACAAGGCTTTATATTTATCTGCTAAACATAAGTGCTTTGTTGAAAAAATTACTGGTGTTTTGGGGTTTGCTTTTTAAATTACTTGAGAAGTGGAATTAGCCATGGACACCAATGTTATAAAGAGCCAGGTACATATATACATGGCATAGGAATCAAGGATACTTAATTGGAAAACTGCAGGTTTTTTTCAATAAAGGGTGCAGGGATATTTGAATATTCATATGCAAATGAATGAAACTGGATCAATGTCAAAACATCAGTCAAAAAAATAACTTGAAATGAGTAAAGACTTACATAATAAGACCTAAAACCATGAAACTCCTAGAAGAAATTGTAGGAACAAAACTCCTTAACATAAGACTTAGTGATAATTTTTTTTTTTTAACCACACATGAGGCACTGGCAACAAAGGCCCTTATCAAGTTTACAGCTTGCAAATAAATTAAATTTTCTCATTCCATAAGTTATCTTCTCATTTTGTTGACTGTTTTGTTTTCTGTGTGTATGTGTGTGTGTTTGTGTGTGTTTAGTTTGATGTTATCCAACTTTTTCGTGTTTGATTTTATTGCCTATGCTTTAGGTGTCATTAAAAAAATCATTAATATAAAATTGATATTGAATTGATAATGGTTCAATACCCAAAGTGTGCTTCCCAGGTGGTACTAGTGATAAAGAACTCGCCTGCCTATGCAGGAGTCAAGAGACAGGGATTTGATCCCTCTGTCGGGAAGAGCCCCTGGAGGGGTTAAAAGCAACCCATTGTAGTATTCTTGCCTGGAGAATCCCATGGACATAGGCGACTGGTGGAGTACAGTCCATGGGGATTGCAAAGAGTCAGACATGACTGAAGTGATGTAACATGCACACACACACACAAAGCATATGATGAAAACATACAACTTAACAGCAGAAAAGTAAAACATCCAATTTAAAGAAAGCAATTGACCTGAATGGGTTTCCTCGGTGGCTCAGATGGTCAAGAATCTGCCAGCAGAGTAGAAGAGCCAGGTTTGATCCCTTGGTTAGGATGATCCCCTCGAGAAGGGAATGGCTACCAACTCCAGTATTCATGTGGTCTGGAGAATTTCATGGACAAAGGAGCCTGGCAAGCTAAAGTCCATGGGGTCACAAAGAACTGGACATAGCTGAGTTACTAACACTTTCACTTCACAATCGACCTGAATAGACGTTTCTCCAAAGAGGATATATGAAAGGCCAAGAGAGGTACATGAAAAAATGTTCTACATTAGTAGCCCTTAGCGAAATGGAAATTAAAAGTGCAATGAGATATAAACTTATGTCCTTATTAAAACTATGAGTTAACAAATGCTGGCAAAGATGTGGAGAAATGAAACATTTGTGCATTGTTGTGATTGTAAATTGCTACAGCTACTATAGGAAACGGTAGGGAATTTCTTTAAAAAATTAGAAATATCACTAACATACAATCCGGCACAGTGTGTGTGGGTCACAACATACTGTGAAAAATTCTTAAAGAGAGGAGAATACCAGACCACCTCATCTGACTCCTGAGAAATCTGTATGCATGTCAAGAAGCAACAGTTAGAACCAGATATGGAACAACATACTGGTTCTAAATAGGGAAAGGAGTATGTCAAAGCTGTATATTGTCAGCCTGCTTATTTAACTTATACAGAGTACAACATGTGAAATGCTGGGCTGGATGAAGTACATTATGGAATCAACATTGCTGGGAGAAATATCAATAACCTCAGATATGCAGATGACACCACCCTTATGGCAGAAAGCAAAGAAGAATTAAAGAGCTTCTTGATGAAAGTAAAAGAGGAGAGTGAAAAAGTTGGCCTAAAGCTCAACATTCAGAAAACTAAAATTATGGCATCCGGTCCCCATCACTTCATGGCAAATAGATGGGAAAATATTGTAAACAGTGACAAACTTTATTTTCTTGGGCTCCAAAATCACTGTAGATGGTGACTGCAGCCATGAAATTAGAAGACACTTACTCCTTGGAAGAAAAGCTATGACCAACGTAGACAACATATTAAAAAGCAGAGACATTACTTTGCCAGTAAAGGTCTATCTAGTCAAAGCTATGATTTTTCTGGTAGTTATTTATGGATGTGAGAGTTGGACCATAAAGAAAGCTGAGCGCCAAAGAATTGATGCTTTTGAACTGTGGTTTTGGAGAAGACTCTTGAGAGTTCCTTGGACTGCAAGGAGATCCGACCCTTCCATCCTAAAGGAAATCAATCCTGAATATCCATTGGAAGGACTGATGCTGAAGCTGAAACTCCAATACTTTGGCCACTTAATGCGAAGAACTGACTCACTGGAAAAGACCCTGATAAAGAGTGAAGGCAGGAGGAGAAGCGGATGACAGAAGATGAGATAGCTGGATGGCATCACTGACTTGAGGGACATGAGTTTGAGGAAGCTCTGGAACCTGGTGCTGGACAGGGAAGCCTGGCTTGCTGTAGTCCATGAGGTCACAAGGAGTTGGACATGACTGACCGACTGAACTGATGATCCAGCAATTTCACCTGTGGGAATACATTCAAGTGTAACAAAAGTACTAACTTAAAAGTACATCTGCATGCCCACTTTCTTAGCAGTACCCTTTGCAATAGCCAATATATGGACATAACCTACATGTTGAATGAACAAGTGGATAAATGAATGTATTAATGGGCAAAGAAGCTGTATGATCCATATGTACATGTGTTGCTATGTGATACACAACTTAAGTGAGCAAATCCTAAGAGCGCTCATCACAAGGATAATTTTTTTTTTCCTGTATTCTTTTTTCTTTTATCTTTTTTTGTAGCTATGTGAGAAGACGGGCTTCACTGGTGCTCAAAATGGGCTTCCCTGATAGCTCAGTTGATAAAGAACCCACTTGCAATGCAGGAGACCCCAGATTGATTTCTGTGTAGGGAAGATCCATTGGAGAAGAGAGAGCCTACCCACTCCAGTATTCTTGGGCTTCCTTTGTGGCTCTGCTGGTAAAGACTTTGCCTGCAATGAGGGAGACCTGTGTTCGATCGTTGGGTTGGGAAGATTCCCTGGAGAAGGGAAAGGCTACCCACTCCAGTATTCTGGCCTAGAGAATTCCATGGAGTGCATAGTCCAAAGAGTCACAAAGAGTCGGGCACAACTGAGTGACTTTCACTTTCATGTGAGAAGATAGATACTGGCTGAAACATTGTGGCAACTATTTCACAAACTATTTAAATCAAACCATCAAACTGTATGCCTTAAACTTATATGATAATGTATGTCAATTATTTTTCAATAAAAACTGGAAAAAATATATGAATGTGAAATTTCTATTCCCAAATATTCTCAAAAGAAGAAAACAGAAACACATCAAATTATATAAAAACTTAAAGAAGGGAAGTCTTTTAAAAAATGTCTCCAAGGGATAAATATTATTATGCTTAAATTGTTTCTATAGAATCTCCCTTGTTTTTATTTTTCCCCTTGAGTTGCATACCTACAGTGAAGGGCAATGAGCCCTGCCTGTGAGTTGAGAGGCAAATCTCAATAACCTTCTCATGGTCCTGAATGTCTTCCGAACAGATTCATTGATATTCTTGAACATTTGTTTGTTACATATGTTTAAGGATGTGTGTGTAGGAAATAGCCATAAAGGATAGAAAGGTTATTTTTCTTCAGGACAAAGAACAGGTGTTTTATTCCTCTCCAGAATAAAAAAGAAAATGTCTTTATCTGGAGAAAAGTTTGGACACTTTTCTTAGCAGTCACATGTGAAAGACTGAAATTTCCCCATCAATCATGCAAGTATGTTGACCGTGCAGACTCTGAGCTGCTCTCCATTGTCTAGTGGGACTTGGTGATGAGAGAAGCTATTGAGAACATAAAACTTATGCTCCCTGCTGTGCCATGAATGGAAAAGTTCATTGTCTCTGACCCAGGAAGTCTTGTGTCTTTTGCCACCATGTATGGAACTGTGGTAAACTAACTTGTTAGCTTGCAAGTGGAATAAAATCTTCACCCCTTTTCAGCTCTTGAAACCATGGCTCTATTAATCCTTACATGATTAAGTTTATGCCAGAATTGAGGCAATCAGTGACATCTAAGAAGATTGAACTTGCTGCCTCAGATCTTCATTCGTTTCATATTTTTTAAAAATTGAATCAGCTCTCTTAATCAAATTGAAATTCCTTCTACTATTTCTGAAAAAAAAATCATAAAGGTCAGATAATCTTATATTTGCATTTTAAATACAAAAAAAGTTCCATAATGAACAGCTCTGTCCATCATGCAAGGCTGATAAATGAGTGTGCACATTTGACTGTGTTTTTTGACTTTAACTTTACAAAGGAATACTGCTTTTGAAATGAGTGGGTGTTTTGTTGTTGAGTTTTTAAAAATTGTATTGGAGAAGGCAATGGCAACCCACTCCAGTACTCTTGCCTGGAAAATCCCATGGACAGAGGAGCCTGGTAGGCTGCAGTCCGTGGGGTTGCACAGAGTCGGACACGACTGAAGCGACTTAGCAGCAGCAGCATCGTTGATTTACAATGATGTGCTAGTTTCTGCTGTACAACAAAGTGAGTCAGTTATACATTTACATATATCAAATTCTTTTTAGATTCTTTTTCCATGTAGATCATTACAGATTCTTGAGTAAGAGTTTCCTGTGTTATATGGTAGGTCCTTATTAGTTACTTGTTTATATATATATGAAATTGAGTGGTTTTAATTGCCATGATGTTGCCTCTGCCTAATACTTCTGAGGAGGTTCAAGACAAACCTCTCCAAATGTGCCACTGTGTGACATGTGAAGTGTTTTGAGCTGAAGATCATCAATGCTCAAAAAATTCATAAGAGCTTTTTATATCTCATTTAGCTACCTAATGGAATGTATATCAAGGTGTAGTTAGAGAAAAAGCTAATTCTTTGAAAAGTAGAAAGATGACTTTTATCTGAATGGCCAACCTGCTAATTACCAAATACCTGTTTTTCTGATTGTCCTATGAATCAGCTTCCTTCCTTTTGAAAAGCCCCAGGCCACTGGCCCACTCATTAGCTCAGAATGGCATAGAGGCTACAACCACACAAATGACTTTTGGGGAATCTTTGGGATTCCCAAATGTACATAGTTGAATTTGTCTTTCTTCTATTCATCTGTCTTATGTCAATTTAATTAGAATAGCCAAAGAGCTTAGGAGGTTAGAGGAAGAAAAGGAAAATTACTCCTGAAAACTTGCTTTCAATTTGCCCATTGTGTAAAATGTAATCTGAGGGAGACTATAAATTTAAAAGTTTTTACCTAGCGGAAGTTTGCTTAACAGCTTAACTCTACATAAAGATAGTTAAAGTGTTAGTCACTCAGTTATGTCTGACTCTTTGTGACTCCATGGACTGTAGCCAACCAGGCTTCCCTGTCCATGGGATTCTCCAGGCAAGAATACTGGAGTGGGGTGCCATTCTCTTCTCCAGGGAATCCTCCCAACTCAGGGATAGAGCCCAGGTCTCCTGCATTGCAGGTGGATTCTTTACCATCTGAGCCCCCAGGCAATTATCACTGTTTATAATCTGATTCTCAGCTGACTTTGATGGCACAAATAAAATAATTTCAATCTCTTAAGAATTAGTTCACATTAATAAATCTCACAAATTGATATTAAACAATATATCAATTATTGAATTATAATGAGCAATGCAAAGTTCTTGAGGATAACCAGCACATTTCTTCATTATAGGAAATAAATTTTAAGACACATTTTAATCACAAGTTTGTTTGCAAAGGATGACATATAATATGTAATGACATATGGTTGTCAGAAGTACTGAAAGCCTCCATCTAAACATGAGAATATATGCCTGCTGAACAGACTTCCCTGGTAAAAAATCTGCCTGCAATAAGGGAGACCTGGGTTCAGTCCCTGGGTCAGGAAAATCCCCTGGAAAAAGGAATGACTACTCACTTCAGTATTCTTGCCTGGAGAATCCCATGGACAGATGAGCCTGGTGTACTACAGTCCATGAGGTGGCCAAGAGTCAGATGCCACTGATTGACTAACACAAACAGACTTCATAGGAAAATAAAATAGTGAGTCTGTACATCCCCTTGGATTTGCTAAATGGGGAAGGCCAGTTTCCCCTTTATATCTCAGTACTGAATTTTAGTAAGTATTTAGATACTCTATACTAATTATTAATAATTCTCTTTTCTGTCAAATTGTGTTTAAGTGCAGGAATATTTCTAGCAGAATTTTGCACATTCCTTAGAATGCAATTCACTAAAATTTGTAGAATAAGTTTGGCCAACTCTTCCTCTCCTGGCTCCCAAAGAATATCGATGGCAGTTATATAAATTGTATAAACTACTCACTTTCAAAAGACATTTTAATTTTGGGGGGTCTCTTTAATTTCCATTATTATAAATAAAAATATACAATAGGCCATGGCGAATAAGGAATGCAAGTGTAAGAACATTCCTTAGAAGTTTGTATCTCAAGTTTTGGCTATCTTGTAATAGATACTTTTAGTTTATTTATACTATCTTAGCACTAGAGTTTTCATTAGGCTGAAATGTGGGCAGAACTTGTTTGCCACTTCCTAGAAAGATGTGAGGAGGAAAAATCCTATTGATTTTATTTCTAGCTCTTGGCTTCAAGCGAAAAGAGCAAAAAAGGCCTCCCAAGAGCCCTAGCTACTCTGAGGGAGTGGTTTTATAAATAATTGAGTTACCTACCCTGGAAGAAAATTCTTCTTTCCTTATATTTTGTGATTTTTTTCATTGAAATTTTCTTTTGACATTAATTCTGTTTATTCTAAATAAGGATTCTGAACAAGTGAGTTAACTATACCAGTTAATCCACAGCAAGCAGAAATATTAATTTATACCTGATGTTATATCAGGACAAATGTCTAATGAAGACATTCTCATTGTCTAACCTGATTATATGAAGGAATATTATGCAGTTTCTAGTGGAAAATAGAATATGCTATCCCTTTGGCATATGAACTATTTAAAGGTAAAAGCATTTTAAATGAAGCAAACACAGTAAGTTCCCTACATGCTAACACTCAAATCGCAAATTTTCAAAGATGTAAACATTATAAACTTAGTACAGTACAGTACTACGTAGCCTATTGTGTTAGTTGGGTGCCTAAGCTAATTTTGTTGGACTTATGAACAAATTGGTCTTATGAATGCACTCTTGTAATGGAATTTGTTTATACGTAGGGGACTTAAAAAAAAAAGTGAGACTGTTAATCTCTCAGTCATGTCTGACTCTTTGCCACCCCATGGACTGTAGCCTGCCAGGTGCTTATGTCCATGGGATTCTTCAGACAAGAATACTGGAGTAAGAAGCTATTCCCTTCTCCAGGGAATCTTCCTGACCCAGGGATCAAATGCGGGTCCACGTTGCAGACAGATTTTACCAACTGAACCACTAAATAACAAAAGCTTCCTGTCTTCCTCCTATTTGCCTAAAATAAGGATATAAATGTACAAAAGTGGCCCTCCTCCTCTTTCTATGTGGAAGACAGAAGATATTCATTGGAAACAACTGCAAACCTTTATTGCTCAGAGTCATCATCAGAAGGGTCAACATGGAAAATCTTGCTAAACCAAATTTTATCCGGCATTTGTTTCCGCATATCTTTACTTTCCCACAGTATTCCACTCCTAGACTCTCAAGGTCAATTTCCTTTGCCTTGTTAGTGCTCTAAAAATGCATTGTTATTTATTATGGTGCTATGTAAGTTCAAATTTGCATCATTGTTAGATATATACCTGATGCCCATATTAGAAACTTGTGTTTGTTAATCTTTCTATCTATCTCTTGTTAGTCTAATATACAGGGCCTGGCCAAAGAGCCAATGAGGGTAGAGGGAAACATCATTTTTTTTTTTCTCCCCTGCAAAAGCAATTGTGGATTTCTGACACATTGACTCATTTTTACCTTCACCATCAGAAAAAATAAATATTAGGTGCTCTTAAAATCTTGATTAATATTAAGTATCTTTTATATAAGATTACAATGATATTTTAAAATTCTCATATTGACAGGGAAGGAGATTATTTAAAAATTTTTTGCTAAGTTAGTGAAGGAAATAATTATATATACATTTTCTAAAAGTGTTTTTACATTAAATAATAAACTATTAATTTTTATTAGTAAGTCATTTTTCCCTCTGAGGAACTTAAACATACTGCTTATACATTTGACATGTATGAATGTCAAAGCTTAATTAGAAATCTCAAAGACAGAAATACAAGCTACTACCTAAGGCTGAAAAGAAAGAATAGCAATATTTAAAGACTACGAATTAAAAAGTAGAAAAGTCAGGACTAGGAAAAACAAGGGAAAACAATTTTTCATTAATTATAAATTCCACTTTTTTTCTGATGAATGAATTCAAGCAACTTCAATAAATTCAGGGTTCTCTTTTCTGTGATGCCTCTAAATTGCCTCCTGCAAGTCAGACTGAATTTGTTAGACATCCTCCTTACTGATGTGTACTCCTGAAACACAGGCACAGCTATCCTTTCACCTAGCATTAATTCATTTATAAACTTCCTGTTTTTTGCCTGGCCTCTCTTGATGTCATCTTATTTATTTTCAAACATTAGGATCTGGCATAATTGATCTGTGTGTGTGTGTATGTGTGTGTGTGTGTGTGTGAAGTCACTTCAGTCGTGTCCTGCTCCTTGTGACTCTATGGTTCCGCCAGGTTCCTCTGTCCATGGGATTTCCCGGTCAAGAATATTGAAGTGGGTTGCCATTTCCTTCTCCAGGGAATCTTCCTGATCCAGAGATCACTTCATCTCTTGTATCACCTGCATTTACAGGCGGGTTCTTTACCAGTAGTGCCACCTGGGAAGCAATTGATCTAGTATCTTTTAAATAAATATATGTTTAATGAATGAATGCATTAAAAAGATATTACCAGGGATAAATTTAGGTAAAAGCTGACTTTTGTTTTAGTCATTCTCAATTCTACTTTTAACAAGCATAAATTATGAGATCTTGAATAAGAATAAACATATCTTTTAGTTTCCTATTTGTATATTACAATAATTGAACTCATTATAGCACACACACACACACACACACTATTGAATGCTTATCCAAGTTCATCTTTCTTTATGTTTATTAGTAAAATCTTAGATTTGAATGGGTAGTCACTTCATTCCTGAGCCCAATTATTTAGTAAGTAGAAACTTCTTTGACCATGGAAGTTTATTTTTCTTTGGTCTGTTACAAAGTTTCTCAAATTTAGAGCTCCAAGATGACAGCTTAGAAATTATGGAAGCTCCATAAAGAGAAGAAAAAGAAAGTGTATTTAAAAAAATGATGAGAGGATATTTGCTAGATCTGGAAAATAAACATTTAGATGCACGATACTCATAGAATTTCAAGCTGATGGAACATAAGAGGTGATCATCAAGACACATAGCAACTTGTCAAAAATCAATGACAGAGAGATAATTTTGAAAACAGAAAGAGAAAAGAAACTCATCATATACAGAGGAACCCCCATCAGATAATCAGCAGATTTTCCATCAGAAACCTTGAAGATTGGGAGTCAGTGAGATGATTTATTCAAAGAGCTAAAAGAAGGAAAGAAAAAAACCAAAAAACAAAAAACAAACCCTGCCAATCAAAACTGACACAACACAGTGAACCAACTATGCATCAATTTAAAATAATATTTTTTTTAATGGGGGAGAAAGCACTTGAGAAAATAAGAACAAAGTCTATTTGTTATTCTCTCATCTTAATAAACCATAACACAGTACTCATGTGTTGAAATGCCATTTATATCTACTGCACATTTTCCATTGCCACTTATAATTTTTTAGACTAAAACTTATCTGAGGCAAACGTGACTTAGTAATGGTCATCTTAATGCCTGGCTTTTTAATCTCCAGTCAGCTTTTTATAATAACAAATTATCACCATCCCTGAAAATTTAAGATTATTCTCTAACTTCCTAACACGATTATAAAATACTCAGTTTCAAAAAAGAAAAAAAAAAATTCTTTATTTATTCACGATTTGGACTCTCTTCATACTTTTTAATTCCCTTAATAATTTCTCATCATTCAAAAGCAGTTCTATTATTCATGAATTTTCTAATTTTTAGCCCTAAATTATAAACAACATCTTCTGGAGTATATTTCTCTTAGAGAGTATAACATGTTAACCTAATATTGCTATGATATTTTCCTATTTCCTGCTTTATGAGATGTCCTACTCTTTTCATTGCCCATCATATCATCACTTAAATGGGACTCAATGACAACCTTCATTATGAAGTATTCACATAGGAATCTTTATTCTTGGAATCCTGAATAACATTTTCTTTCAACATAATGCATTTGAGCATATAAACTGTTTTAGGTTGTATAGCTTAAGTATGTGCTGCTAAGTCACTTCAGTTGTGTCCGACTCTGTGTGACCCCAAAGGCTCGCCTGCCCCTGGGATTCTCCAGGCAAGAACACTGGAGTGGGTTGCCATCTCCTTCTCCAATGCATGAAAGTGAAAAGTGAAAGTGAAGTCGCTCAGTCCTGTCCGACTCTTAGCAACGCCATGGATTGCAGCCTACCAGGCTCCTCCATCTATGGGATTTTCCAGGCAAGAGTATGTGCATCCAATGCTATTAGGGGTCCAAAGCTCAAAGTCCTGGTAAGAGATAGAACCAGGACACAAATTAACTCCCAAGATCCACGAGGACAGGGACATAATTTACACCTCATAGTTCCCCTCAGATTATCCAGTATACTGCAAAGCACACATTTTGTACTGTTTTTATTTCTTTAAAATAGTAGGATGTTTTGGACACATGAAATTTAAAGAAGATTATGGAGAGGATAAAGCCTGTCTACTCTGTCTCATTTAAGCCATAACCACTCACTGCCTGTCTGCGCTGTATCTGATGGCATGAATCATATCTCCTCCTCAAGGACTATGAGCAGGGCGCGTTTCAGTTTGTAACCTAATATGACTGCACTGAAATGTGGTCTTATTAGAGCTAATGTCAATGGACCTGTCAGATTCAACATGAATTCCTGTCTTTGTCCTCAGAGGAATGAGAAATTACTTTGATTGATCTGCAGAGTTGCCAGTTGCTTGACATCATTCAGCTTTTCTCTGGGCTTTGAATGAATTCTTCGCTATCAATCAACATGTATACATATATACGGGAAACTCATCTGGGAAATCTCTTGGCACTAATATGCCAAATCTTTGTGATTTAAACCAAATGTGTTGGATAAGAGTACATTATTGGATCCTATAGACAAGGAATATTTGTACTGCAAGTTACATTTCAAAGCCAAAGTAACTAGTTCATGCTTTAAGCAACCAAATATAAAATGGTATTTCTATAACTTAGCTTCCAAAATTGTGATTTTTTACTTCCTAAAATAATAAAATAGCAAGTATAAAAATGATTGTAAAATTATGAGGTAGTTTACTGAAAATTCAAATTTTAATGTTATGGAAAACAATGACTTAGGGATAGCTTGATAATTTGTCATTCAAATGTATTCATTTTTGTGAACAGATGATGTTACTAGGAGCTTTTTCAAATTATTACTAAGAGATGACACTAAATCCCTGAATGGCTGATGCTATAGTTTGAATATTTGTGGCTCAGATTTACCTCCTGCAAATCCATACCTTGAAATCCTAATATCTACAGGAAATATATTAAGAGATGTGTTTTAGAGGATATTAGGTCATGAGGGTTGAGTCCTCTTGATTAGAATTATTGCTTTTCTTAACAAACAACAACAGCACAGGTATCCCTCACTCCTTCCACCAAGTGAGGACAGAGTGAGAAACAGCAATATTTAGAAATGGATTCCCCCCACCCAGATACCCACTCTGCTTGGCACCAGCCTTCCATACTGTAAGAAATAAATTTTCATTGTTCATGGTTTATTCCGCCTATGGTATTTCTGTTATGGCAGCCTGTATGGATTAAGACAACTGATTAGGGGTGGTTTGATAATAAGCTCTGAGGATGGAAGTTATGGAAGTTTGAATAATCTTCATACTCACTTGAGTCTTTTGTGAGTCTACATGTGACTACATGCCTATATTAAAATAAAAAATACTGATACCTTTGAATCTACTCTTTAATCCTACAGTATCTTCATCATTTTCATCACCAAATCCTAACCACTTCCTCATAGAATTTAGCAGCTGCCACAACTTTTGTCATAATACAAGTGATGTTAACCAAGTCACTCTGCTTGGGGTGGGGCAGGTCATTCTGTAGGCCAGATATATTTGATTGCTGGACTGGGAGGTATTCATTCTGTCTCTTGGAAGGCCAGAGAATCTGACTTTAGCTCTTGGATAGGATAAATGTAAGTGGATTAATTAACACAACTTATTGTCCTCAGATATGCAGATGACACCACCCTTATGGCAGAAAGGGAAGAAGAACTCAAAAGCCTCTTGATGAAAGTGAAAGAGGAGAGTGAAAAAGTTGGCTTAAAGCTCAACATTCAGAAAACGAAGATCATGGCATCTGGTCCCATCACTTCATGGGAAATAGGTGGGGAATCAGTGGAAACAGTGTCAGACTTTATTTTGGGGGGGTTGAAAATCACTGCAGATGGTGACTGCAGCCATGAAATTAAAAGACGCTTACTCCTTGGAAGGAAAGTTATGACCAACCTAGACAGCATATTCAAAAGCAGAGACACTACTTTGCCAACAAAAGTCTGTCTAGTTAGGGCTATGGTTTTTCCAGTAGTCATGTATGAATGTGAGAGTTGGACTGTGAAGAAAGCTGAGCTCTGAAGAATTGATGCTTTTGAACTGTGCTGTTGGAGAAGACTCTTGAGAGTCCCTTGGACTGAAAGCAGATCCAACCAGTCCATTCTAAAGGAGATCAGTCCTGGGTGTTCTTTGGAAGGAATGATGCTAAAGCTGAAACTCCAGTACTTTGGCCACCTCATGTGAAGAGTTGACTCATTGGAAAAGACTCTGATGCTGGGAGGGATTGGGGGCAGGAGGAGAAGGGGACAACCGAGGATGAGATGGCTGGATGGCATCATGGACTCGAGGGATGTGAGTCTGAGTGAACTCCAGGAGTCGGTGACGGACAGGGAGGCCTGGCGTGCTGCGATTCATGGGGTCGCAAAGAGTCAGACGTGACTGAGTGACTGAACTGAACTGAATGTTTTCTAATGTGCTATTTAAGAGTCAAAACTCCCCTCGTGAAAATCAAATTCAGTTTATTTCTGAGTGGCTTTCACCTGACAGACCAGAGAGCTATAGAACTCAGTTGTTAGAAATTTTCATCAGAAGTCTTCTGAAACTAAGGTTCATCACACTCATCTTGGCAGTTTGTGTCAAAACCAGAGTATGTCCTTGAATGAGAAAGAAGACTCAAGGGTGGTTTGGTCCTAAATATCCCTCAGAATTATGATGCTTGCCTATACTCTTTTTCTCTTATTCTATCATATTCTTTTTTTATTTAATTTAATTTAAATTATTTTTCATTCAAGTATAGTTGATTTACAATGTCGTGTTAGTTTCAGGTGTACAGCAAAGTGATTCAGTTATATATACATATATATCTATTTTTCCAGATTCTTTTCCCTTATAGTTTATTAAAAATATTAAACATAGTTACTTGTGTTATACAGTAGATCCTTGGTAGTCATCTATTTTATCTGTAACAGTGTGTATATGTAAATCCCAAATTCCTAATTCATCCCTCTTCTCCACTCTTTCTAGGCTTCCCAGGTGGTTCAAAGGTAATGAATCTGCCTGCCAATGCAGCATATGTGAGTTCAATCCTGGGTTAGGAAGATCTCCTGGAGGAGGAAATGGCAACCTACCCCCGTATTCTTCGTTGGAAAACCCCCATGGATGGAGGAGCCTGGCAGGCTACAATTCATAGGGTCACACAACTGAGTGACTAACACACACATATATACATTGCTGTTGATATCTATATTTTTGTTTAGAGAGTAGCTATAGAATTCATCATGGAATTTATCAGATATCTAAGACTTTAAGGGAAAGTTTCCTGAGCAATAACTCATTTTAAGAAAAAGAGAATCATGTATATCAACTTTTTCAATAACATTAGTTTGATAATTGAGCTTCCCTGCTGGCTCAGGCAATAAAGAATCTGCCCATAATGCTGGAGACCTGGGTTCAATCTCTGGGTCAAGATGATCTCCTAGAGAAGTTAATGGCTACCCACGCCAGTATTCTTACCTGGAGAATGCCATGGACAGAGGAGCCTGGCAGGTTAGAGTTTGTGGAGTCACAAAGAGTCAGATACAACTGAGCGACAAACACTTTCACTTTCTTTTAGCTTGATAACTAGGCTTGGTGGACTTTTACCAGGCATGGTGGGGGAATTAAGGTTTAGGAGTTTTATAATATTGTAAAGTAATTAACCTCCAATGAAAATAAATAAATTTATATTTTAAAAATAGAATAGGTATATATAGCAAAGCATTTTGGACTATAATGCAAGATGTATCAATGTGCAATAGGAAAAAACAGTTGGTGAAATATTTCTGTAGCATTTACACTTTTTGTACTCTTATGATCAAAAATAATAAGGATAAAAATAGAATAAAATAATATATTGAAAGAGCAAAAAAAGGTTTAGGAGTTCTATAAAAACAAACAAGACAATTGAAAAGAATGGTTCAAAAACAAGATCAAAGTGTAGGATTGCTTTGAGAACAAAATCATAGAAAAACATATTGGATTGGCCAAAGTGTTCATTTGGGTTTTTCCATAAGATGGTGTGTTACTTTTGGCCAATCTAATATGTTTTTCTATGAGCTTGTTCTCAAAGTATACTTCAATTTCAGTCTTAAGATTTTTGAATGATCTCTTTGGCCAATCCAATAGATAAAGGGAAATGGCATTACCTCTTCTTAAGCACAAGAAGCACAAATGGTTTTTGCTCACTGTTGTTCCAAGGAACTGAGTCCAATTCAATTGGTCAATCTATTCTGGTTTTCATCAGTGCTAGTTTCATACTTAGAGCCAGTGTTTGCAAAGTCTATGAGAGTGGTCAGCTAGGGCTCCAAGAACAATAGCACTCAGTGCCACAAGTTTCAACATCATGAAGGACAGAAATTTGGGGAGTAAAATTCGGGCAATAGTGTCCATGGCGCATAGAGCTGGCTTTGAACTGTGTACAACAGAACTTCTAGCAGGGGATGATCTGCATACAGTAGAACAGAATTTTTTTTAATTTAATTTTATGATTATTATTACACTTTACAATATTGTTTTGGTTTTGCCATACATCAACATGAATCCGCCATGGGTGTACACATGTTCCCAATCCTGAACCTCCCTCCCACCTCCCTCCCCATACCATCCCTCTGGGTCATCCCAGTGCACCAGCCCCAAGAATGGAATTTAAAGGTAGATAATAATTCCAAAGACTAAATGTAACTAGAAAAAGCAAATTGCTTTCTTTACTGTTTAAGGTTACATTTTTATATTATATTACAGTAATTATACAAATTAATCTGAAAGTGGAGCGTTACTATCCCAAATTGTACATTATTCTTCAGTTCCCATTATATTTCATAATATAGCTATGTATGATATAATTATTGAAACTTTAAACATATTAAATCGTTCAAATATACAAACACAAACATTAAATAATTTCTTTGTATTTAAAATGTACAACCCTGGAGAAGGAAATGACAACCCACTCCAATGTTCTTGCCTGGAAAACTTCCTAGACAGAGGACCCTGGTAGGATACAGTTCATGTAGTTGAAAGAGTCAGACACGACTGAGCATGTTCACACTCAAAATGTCAAAATATGATTTTAAAGTCCTGGAATTTTGAATAACATCAAATTATTCATTTAATAATTCAAAAACTCATTCATTTTTTTCAAGCATCTCTTGTAAGGTTATGAGTGTTTTTGACATGTTAATATTCAATTTGATACAGATCAAAAGACTAGATATGTGAAAGCGAATGTGAAAGTCACTCAGTTGTCTCCAATTCTTCGCGACCCCATAGACTAAAACAGTCCATGGAATTCTCCAGGCCAGAATACTTTAGTGGGTAGACTTTCACTTCCCTAATATGTGAAATGATGTATAACTGAAATCTAAAGTATTGTTAGTAATCCAGATAAACATAAATGTTTTGATGAGTAGTATGATTCAGGTACTATCTGTAATATGAGTATCATTAAAGAGACGTTTTTCATGGCTTGTAATGAGAATATTCAAATATACTCATTTTCTGTCATGGGGACATTCTTGGAATATACCTTTTGTTTTTCTATATGGTGTTTTTTATTTTTTTCTTTATAAGCTTCAGTTCCTATCTGTGCCCTGTTCACTGTCATGATGCCAAGTGTTTATCCTTCTTGCAAACAGAAATCAGTGCCATTGAACTGTCAAAGTATTTAAAACCTATGCTTTAAGCAAGAAATTGCTGCTCAAAATCTATAATAGTAAATACCATAAAAGTCACTCAGTAACATATAAGGTCAAATAGATTATTAAATTTAAGATCAATATATGTAAACTTTTTTTTCAAAATTATTTGTTGGAGCCTTCATCTGTTCATATTAACAGAGGGAACATTCTTCTCTTCTCTTCTTTTTCTCCTGTCCTCTTTCTTAGGTTCCCACATTTTAACTGCTTAGGAAACCAATATATTTGGCCTCCCTGGTGGCTCAGAAGGCAAAGAATCTTCCTGCATTGTGGGACACCTGGATTTGATTTCTGGGTCAGGAAAATCCACTGGGGAAGGGAATGGCAACCTCACTCCACATTTTAGTTTTTCATTAATCTGATATGTTACAAAAGGTCATTGTTACAGCCAAATGTCAGATAAAAGAAAAATTAAGTATGTTATCAATGTACTTGCAATACATTACATTACATTCAATACAATACAATACATTCATTGAATGATATAGCTTTCTTGGAAATGAGGACCAAATGTCTTTACTGAATTTATGCAAAATATGTAAAGGCTAACATGTTAAAGTTGAAATCATTCTCTTTGCTGTGTACTAGTATGGATGCTGATTACAAGCAATTGTATTTACATGCTGAGATAGAAAGGCTACTGAGAGAGAAACATTTAGAGACTATCTGAACTGCAGACAAACTTAGTTTTCCTGTAAAATGTAAAAGCTTTGCCCCAAATTCTTACGTAGGTCAATGGCCAGCCCAATTAATTTGTCAGAAATGTTCTGAGAAAAATTTTTGCAATAATTGTTGCTCCCCTATATATTTTTGTTCTAATGGTTACATGTAGTAAAATGCAAATCTAATGCCTGCTTACTCTAATAAATGATATTATCTGTCTATATCATTTATTTAATAATTTGCTTATTGAGTGTTTGATTATGAAAATTTCAAACACACACCAAAGATAAATGGCAGAAACCAACACGATTGTTATGAAATTATCCTCCAATTAAAAAAAAAAAAAAAAACTTCACTAAGTTCCCAGATATGGGTTTGGGTCAAAGTGGAAATACTAATTTAAAGAAATGTAATATAAATGTTGGGCTTCCCAGAAGGCACAGTGGTAAAGAATAAACCTGCCAAGCGGATTTGATCCTTGTATCGGGAAGATCCCATGGAGAAAGAAATGGCAACCCATTCCCATATTCTTGCTTGGAAAATTTCATGAACAGAGAAGCCTGGTGTGCTACAGTGCACAGACCCTGCTGTTGGGAGTCACAAAGAGTTGAATATGAATTAGCAATGAAACAACAACAATCTAAGTATACAAAATAGGATCACTCCAGAGGAAAATTACATGCAAACCACTAAAGGTTTAAGAGATGATGTTTCTGCCATTCTGAAAAATAAGGGTACAAAATTTTATGAACATATGAAATTCATTCAAAAATGCATAAACTGTCTTTGGATTCATTTGTTGTTAGTTGAGATTGGGGGAATTGTCAGTTGCCTTCCCAGGGCACGTGTTACAGAGAGAGTCCCTGCACTGGTATAAGCTTGAAATGCGTGCCAGTGGGGTAAGTAGTGTATAGATCTGCCTCACCAGCCTGTGAAGGGTTTATTCCAAAAGGTTTCCTCTGAAGACATAAGCAGAGATACTTTATGTAACAATCCATATATTGATACAGGGGACTTTATACTCTTTCACTTCATCTTCAAAGGCAAGATAAAACAAATGTATGGACTAGGGACTACGAGTGCAAGGCAATAAAACTGAGGAATACAAACATTCAGTTGGATAGAGTCTACTAGCGTGGTGAAAAAAAGTAGAATAGGAATAATGGACAATCTTTGAAATACTAGGCATAAAATGAACTGTTTTCAGTGAGATTCAAAAATATGGGTTTGAACTGACATGGTGAAGCAAGTAGTGTATGTGCTTAGTCGTGTTCAACTCTTTCCAATTCCTTGCACTGAGGTCCACCAGGCTCCTCTGTTCATGGAATTTACGAGGCAAGAACACTGAAGTGGGTTGCCATTTCCTCCTCCAAGGGATCTTCCTGACCCAGGGATTCAACCTGCATCTCTTGCGCCTGCTGCATTGGCAGGCGGATTCTTCACTGCTGCACCACCTGGGAAGCCCATTTCTGGAGCAAGGAGTATGCCAAATTCAGCATCATCACTGAGCCTTGTGAAAGAAAAATAAAGCCTTTTCCAAGGCTCTTGGTGAAACACGCCTTGAGGGAAGTGGCAAACACCTATTTCCATTAAAGTAAGGAGTCTGTGCTATGTGCTGGTTAAATAAATAGACACTGGAGTCAAATAGAACTGACTAGAATGTTTGGTCCCAACAATTAACAATTAATAATTGCCTCAATCTTTCTAAATCAGTGAAATCAGTTAATCCTAAAGGAAATCAATCCAGAATATTTACTGGAAGGACTGATGCTGAAGCTGAAGCTCCAATACTTTGGCCACATGCTGCGAAGAGCTGACTCATTTGAAAAGACCCTGATCCAGGGAAAGACTGAAGCCTGGAAGATAAGGGGATGACAGAGGATGAGATATTTGGATGGCATCACTAACTTAATGGACATGAGTTTGAGCAAGCTCTGCAAGATGGTGAAGGACAGGGAAGCCTGGATGTTGCAGTCACGGGGTCACAAAGAGTCGGACACGACTGAGTGACTGAACAACAAAAATCTTTCTAGAAACCAGTTTTAAAATCTATGTATTGAGAATAATAGTAGTTACCTTATGAAGATACGTGTTTGTTAAATATTCAACTTGTAAAACATTAGTACAGGGATTTGCAAAGAACTAGTACACAATTTGAGAAATGAAAATTAAGATTATTAGAAGAGTAAATAGAATATGCCCCAGTGTGGACCCTGTAAAAACTATGAATTCATGAATGAGGAGTTGAATTTTGGGTTAAGGCCGAGAGAGTTAGAGCATTATGAAGCCAAAAGGTTTAACAGTGAAGAGAAGAGCAGAATCAGGAGGGTTATAGCATCATGGTTGCCAAGATAATGGGACTATGTTCTATTCTGTCTGTTTTTTGTCATTATTTTTTCCCAAATGGATTCATATATGATGTCTTTTAACTTTTGAGTCCGGGAAAATCCTAATCTAGAAGCCAAGCTAGGACACATAAATGTATCCTTTTCTAGGACACATAAATACATTGAAATATGCAGATTTTGAAGGATGGTGGAAGTTAGTTGATCTAGAAGTGGTTTTCTTGGTATGAAAAGGTATTCCTTTCCAGAGGAGCAAGGGGAGGCCACAATTTTCTAGCAAGTCAGTGAAAGTATGAGCAGAGATATGTGCATAACAGAAAAAGTCAATGTAAAAAACATCTGTTTGCACACTTCCATTTTCTCTATCAATTTGTCTTGCTTCAACTAATTTGCCCATTGCTTCCACATTCTAGGGGGTTTCCTGGTGGGTCAGGTGGTGAAGAATTTTCCTCCAATGCAGGAGACCTGGATTGGATCCCTGGGTCAGGAAGATCCTCTGGGGAATACACTCCAGTATTCTTGCTTGGAAAATTCCAAGGATAGAGGAGCCCAGTGGGCTATAATTCTTGTGATCCCAAAGAGTTGAACAGGACTGAACAACCAAAACTTTCACTTTCCAGATTCTAATCCACAAATCAAGCCAGCAAAGTAAATGATTCCCATGCATGGTATGGATTATTTTATGCTCTCAGTACAGCTGGAGCATCCAAACAGTTGCTTTTTCTTGGCTGGATCATTGAAGGCTCTCTAATCATTATATGTTAATACAAAAAATCCTTAGAAAGCATTTTTTTTTTTTAAATTTAAACCATACTGTGGCTTCTGATTTCTGACTCCTCCCTCATGAATTCATACTTTTTACTGGGTCCACACTGGGGCATATTCTATTTACTCTTTTAATAATCTTAATTTTTATTTTGAAATTGTGTACTAGTCTTTTGCAAATCCTTCTACTAATGCTTTACAAGTTGAATATTTAACAAACACATATCTTCACTCTTTCTGATACACAATTTCATTAACATTCACTTTAATGTTGTTGGCATTACTAGAATCTAGACACCAGTGATGTTCATATACAGGTTATTCTGTATAAAGAATTTCTGTATTATTGCATTTTTATAAAATTTTTTTCAGAATTTAACAGCATTTAATGTGGTGTCCTTAGGAATGATGACCTGGAAACAATGGTTGTCTTGGTTACCCTGAATGGATGCGCCATATTATCAATGACCCAGTACCCCATTGTGGTAAGAAAGTTTAACTTGAGATGGATGTACTATTTTAACTGTAGTTTAGAGAGAGACACAATAGATCACTGGTTATTTCTGTTACATAAAAATCAGCATATAAACATTCATTGATACATATGAAGTGTCTCATTGAACTATCACTGTAATAGGAAATCTTACAAAAATACAGGCTGAATGAAGGTATACTTAATATTCTACTAAACATATAAGACTAATGGTACTGGTATCCACATACTTGTATATAATAACCTGTATGCTATAGGCCTTAAAATATGTATGGCTATATCTATTTATCTTACTATGTTTATCTATCATTTACCTAATACTTAACTTTGAATCTATGTGCCATGTATTTGTCAGACATTTAATATAAAACTGAACCATGGTGCAGATTTGGCTATGCAAATATATTAATACTTTCTTTCCATCTTTTCAACAATTTTGCATAATCTTGTCATTGACAAGTCCTTCCCAGCTGATGCTAGTGGTAAAGAACCCAGCACAGGAGACAGGCAAAAGAGACATGATTTCAGTCCCTGGATTGGGAAGATCCCCTGGAGGAGGGTGTGGCAAGCCACTTCAGCATTCTTGCCTAGAGAATCCCATGGATAGAAGAACCTGGCAGTCTTCAGTCCATGGGCTTGCAAAGAATTGGACATAACTGAAGTGGCTTAGCCTGCACACACTCCCTCATTGATAGTTAAGTTCCAACCATGCTGACCTTCTTTCATAGCATCTGAAGCATAGGAAGTCATCAACAACCACTTGATTAATGAACATCATTGTGCTACACCATAACACTATATTTATTCTTGCATATTTTGAATATTAACAGCAATCAAATCTAAATTGCTAAATATTCCCTAGGTAAAATGTTTTAAACTATTTTTAATTAACTTTGAATTCAGAGACTAAACAGCCACAGAAACAAATCGACAAGAGCTAAAGAATACAATTTGTTACATCATTAAACAAGAAATATTAAAAGAAAAACTGAGCATGCTGTTATTCTAATTGAATGTTTTTTCTCAGATGAAGGTTGACATGATTTTTTGCTACTCCAGGACGAAAAGATGATAATAAATCTGCATTATGAAAGTTAGCTAATCAAAATCAGAAATTACATTTAGAAGTATGAGGTGATCTAAAGAATATTTATACTTCATTTTGATGTCACTAGTTTTACATTAGTTCAAACAATGACATTTTAGTGTCAATATTTTTATATTACAGTATGTTATGATATACATCACACTTTCTTATTCTTTTAAGTTGCAATAAAATCCAGGATCTAAAGCTACATAATAATTATTGAGACATGGGACTTCAGTTCAGTTCAGTTCAGTTCAGTTGCTCAGTCGTGTCCAGCTCTTTGTGACCCCATGAATCACAGCATGCCAGGCCTCCCTGTCCTTTACCAACTCCTGAAGTTTACTCGAACTCATGTCCATTGAGACGGTGATACCATCCAACCATCTCATCCTTTGTCATCCCCTTCTCCTCCTGTCCTCAATCTTTCCCAGCATCAGTGTCTTTTCAAATGTCAGCTCTTCACGTCAGGTGGCCAAAATATTGGAGTTTCAGCTTCATCATCAGCCCTTACAATGAACAGCCAGGACTGACCTCCTTTAGGGTGGACTGGTTGGATCTCTTTGCAGTCCAAGGGACTCTCAAGAGTCTTCTCCAACACTAAAGTGCAAAAGCATCAATTCTTCAGTGCTCAGGTTTCTTTATAATCCAACTCTCACATCCATACATGACTACTGGAAAAACCAGAGCCTTGACTAAATGGAACTTTGTTGACAAAGCAATGTCTCTGCTTTTTAATATGCTGTCTAGATTGGTCATAACTTTCTTTCCAAGGAGTAAGCATCTTTCAGTTTCATGACTGCAATCACCATCTGCAGTTATTTTGGAGAAATGGGCCTTATTGTCCCATTATTTGAATTTGCTTCTTTACATAAGCACTTTGGAAAAGTTACTTACTGTCTTTAACCCTCCCTTTTTTAATTTTTCTTTTTTTAAATATAAAGATACCTGTAGATACCTCATGACTCTTTATGAATATCAGTGAGATAATCCATGTTATGGAGAAGGAAATGGCAACCCAGTATGTAAAAGAGTGCCCGAGGTACAGATATCATTCTAAAAATGTCAATTTTTGTTACCATTAGTAAGATGCTATTATTAATAGCATTAATCTATATCAGAGTTTTAATATTTCACTACTAAGTTATTGTGACAATGCTTTTACCTGTTTACCTGCTCTCACATTTTCTAAGGTAAATATTTCTGAACCAATAGTTTTAGGATTAATTAATAGGATAAACTCCAACAACACAAGAGATGACTCTACACATGGACATCACCAGTTGGTCAATACTGAAATCAGATTGATTATCTTCTTTGCAACCAAAGATGAAGAAGTTCTTGTTCACCAAAAACAAGACCTGGAACTGACTGTGGATCAGAACATCAACTCTTTATTGCAAAATTCAGGCTCAAATTGAAGAAAGTAGGGAAAATCACTAGGCCATTCAGGTATAAACTAAATCAAATTACTTATGATTGCATAGTGGAGATGATGAATAGTTTCAAGGGACTAGATCTGGTAGACAGAGTACCTGAAGAACTGTGGACAGAAGTTTGTAACGTTGCACAGGAGGTGATGATCAAAACCATCCCCAAGAAAAAGAAATGCAAGAAGGCAAAGTAGTTGTCTGAAGAGGAATTACAAATAGCTAAGAAAAGAAGGGAAGAGAAACTAAAGTCAAAGGAGAAAAAGAAAGATCTACCCATCTGAATGCACAATACCAAAAAATAGCAAGGAGAGATAGGAAAGCTTTCCAAAGTAAGCAATGCAAAGAAATAGAGGAAAACAATAGAACGAGAAAGACTAGAGGTCTCTTTGAGAAAATTAGAGATACCAGTGGAACATTTCTTGCAAAGATTGGCACAATAAAGGACAGAAACAATATTGGCCTAAAGAAAGCAGAAGATATCAACAATAGGTGGCAAATATACACAGAACTGTACAAAAAAATCTTAATTACCCAGATAACCATGATGGTGTGATCAGTCATCTAGTCCCAGACATCCTGGAGTATTAAGTCAAGTGGGCCTTAGGAAACATCCCTATCAACTAAGTTAGTGGAGGTGACAGATTCCAGCTGAGCTATTTCAAACCCTAAAAGATAGTGCTATTAAAGTGCTGCACTCAATATACTGGCACATTTGGGGAACTCAGCAGTGGTAACAGGGCTGAAAAAAAATCAGTTTCTATCCCAAAGAAGGGCATTTCAAAGCATGCTCAAACTATTGTACATTTGCAATCACTTCACGTGTTAGCAAGGTAATGCTCAAAATCCTTCAAGCTAGGTTTCAACAGTAGGTCAACTGAGAACTTCCTGATGTACAAACTGGAATAGAAAAGGCAGAAACCAAAGATCAAATTGCCAACATCTGTTGCCTCATTGATAAAGCAAGAGAATTTCAGAAAAGCATCTATTTCTGCTTCATTGACTACACTAAAGGCTTGGACTGTGTGGATCACAAAAAGCTTTGGAAAATAAAAGAGATAGGAATACCAGACCACCTTACTTGACACCTGAGAAACTTGTATGTAGATCAAGAAACAATAGTTAGAACCACGCATGGAACAATGGACTGCTTCTGAATTGGGAAATGAGCACAATAAGGCTGTATATTTTCACGCTCCTTAAATAACTTATATGCCTATTTAACTTAGAGTATATCATGTGAAATGCCTGGCTGGATGAAGCACAAGCTGGAATCAAGATTGCCAAAAATATTGCCAATATTTTTCAAGATTGTTGAGAAAACAACCTCAATTATGCAGATGACATCACCCTTATGGCAGAAATTGAAGAGGAACTAAAGAGCCTGTTGATCAAGTTGAAAGAGGAGAGTGAAAATGCTGGCTTAAAACTCAACATTCAAAAAAAAAAAAAAATGAAGATCATGGCATTCGGTCTCATCACTTCATGGCAAATAGTTGGGGAAACAATGGAAGTGATAACAGACTTTATTTTCTTGGGCTTCAGAATCACTGCAGATGGTGACTACAGCCATGAAATTAAAATATGTTTGCTCCTTGGAAGAAAACCTATGATCAACCTAGACAGAATATTGAAAAGCAGAGACATTACTTGGCTAACAAAGGTCCATTTAATCAAAGCTATGTTTTTTCCTGTAGTTATGCATGAATGAGAGTTGGACTATAAAGAAAGCTGAGCACAGAAAAATTGATCCTTTTGAACTGCAGTGTTGGAGGAGACTCTTGAGAGTCCCTTGGACTGCCAGAAGATCAGACCAGTCAATCCTAAATGAAATCAACACTGAATATTCATTCAAAGGACTGGAGCTGAAACTGAAGCTTCAATACTTTGGCCACCTAATGCTAAGAGCCAACTCATTAGAAAAGCCTCTGATAGTTGAAAAGATTGTAGGCAGGAGGAGAAGGGGATGACTGGATGAAATAGTTGAATGGTATCACTGACTCAGTGGGCATGAGTTTGAGCAAAATCTGGGAGATGTTGAAGGACAGGGAAGACTGCAGTCCATGGTTTCACAAACAGTCGGATATAATTGAGTGACTGTTCAACAACAACAAATTTCCTTAAAGGCCCTCTAGCCAAATATGGTCACATTGGACTTTACGGCTTCTGCATGTCAATTTGGGAGAGGGTAATTCTATCCATAACAGTTAAAACTTTAAGGACTGAAGTACAGTACCTTTTTCTGTGCCCTATGACTGAACGTCTGAACAATAATAACAAACTGGATAAAGTTTAATCATGAATAGTACTTGAATTTGGAGAGTGGTGGCATGTAAAACGTTGATAAGAGCCCAATGGGCCTGCAATATAAAGAACAGTAGAAGAATAGCTCTGCATCATGGCATCAGGAAGACCTCCTAAAGTCTTTGGGAGCTTTGGCAGGAATGTTGCTACTTATTAATAGCACATGAGGTCTGGGAAGCCAACAAAGCAATTTGAATCTGGAGTGAATCATAATCAGCTCAAACATTCATATTTTGTGCATACATGATTTGAATCTTGGATTTTGTATATCACCAAGTATACTTATGAACCAATGAATTATTGTAAATCATATCTAATAAAAAAGAAAATAAGTGTACCTCATTGAACAAATTAAAAATAAACTAAAAGATGTTAATTCTCATTTTAGAAAAAGACAACAACATTTAAATAAGATGAGGAAATAACATGATGGTGGGAATCAGAAGGACAATAAAAATCAAAATTAAAAAGATATCAAATCCTTATGGATAAAGATTTCTTATAATTAAGATAGTTTTTCATTATTATCACAGCAAGGGCTAATCAAGGAGGAAATTAGAGTTCTTTGGCATGAAATGAGAAATAAGATACAAGGACAATAAAACTGCTGAAGTATTAAATGAATATTTTCCAATGTATTTATAAGGAACAGAATTAATGGTTCAAGAACTGAAAATTCCTAATTAATATATCTTTTACTGACTCTCAAAGGGTCAGCATTTTAAATAGGCTTTCCAATTTACCATCAGCAACATTGATGATACTAAAAATTAAAATTCCTATGATCCTTACTGAATCTATTGGGGTTTATATTTTATTTAAAAAATTAAAGTATAATGACAGATTAAGCAAAAACTATTTTAAATCCTTAAACAAGTTAATGTTAACACTAACAAAGTAATTGAAATAATTACTTTGTGATTTTAATAAATAAAGAAGGCTAAAAGTTTTTTTACATTTTTCCAGGTCATTTAATAACTTTTTCAATAGCATGCACTGCATCTGTACTGTTATTGTTTGGTTGCTCAGTCGTGTCTAACTCTTTGCAACTCTGTGGGCTGTAGCCCACCAGGCTCCTCCATACATGGTATTTCCCAGACAAGAATACTGGGATAGATTGCCATTTCATTCTTCAGGGGGACCTCCCTACCCAGGGATCAAACCCAAGTCTCCTGTGGATTCTTTACCGCTGAGCAACCAGGAAAGTCCATCTGCATTGTAGAGAAGTGGTGGTTATGGAAAAATATATAAAGCAATAAGCATAAGTATAATTATTCCTGAGCTCACTGTTTAGAGATATCCATTAATAACATAAAAAATAGACACATACATGCCATAGAAAAGGAAGGAAGTGTTTGAGGAAAGTGATAATTTTTGATTGGGGGGACAACAACAGTTACAACCATAACTCAAGAATGTTCAGGGAAGAGTTGAAGTTACAGAGCCACTTTGTTTTAAAATTTGAAAGTCTCTAGAGAGGAATTTGGAAACATTAGACAAAAGCAGCTAGGTGGAAAAGTAGCAGATTGAGATTAAAAGCACAGAAAAGGTATAAGTAGTTTCTATTCTGTCCTCAAGTTTCTTCTAGAATTAACTGAGCAAAGAAATTACAGTTCTTGGTGGGTGTTGATTTCTGAAATTACTGAGATAAATCAGTGGCTGAAGTGTGGCTTGTGTAAGAGCAAAACATTTATGCACCTATGTGGTATTAGCAATGAAATACAGGATAATAAGAATATATGCAGGATATTGCAGGTAGAACTCTCAGGATTAGTCAGCTAAGGTTGCCTGTAATAAGCAACCTCAAAATTTGTTGTTGTTGTTTAGTTGTGTTTGACTCTTTGTGACCTTAAGGACAGTAGCCAAACAGGCTACTCTGTACTTTGGATATCCCAGGCAAGAATACTTGAGTGGCTTGCTATTGCCTTCTCCAGGGGACTTCCTGATACAGGGGTAGACCCACTGTCTCCTACATTACAGGCAAATTCTTTAACACTGAGTCACTGGGGGAGACAAATTAAAAACTTACTGATATTCAAAACTAAGAATTTACTTTTCAAATACAGAGAGTCAGTTCAGTACAGTTCAATTACTCAGTCGTGTCTGACATTGTGTAGCCCCATGGACCCCATGGACAGCAGCATGCCAGGCTTCCCTGTCCATAACCAACTCCTGGAGCTTACTCAAACTCATGTCCACCCAGTCAGTGACTCCATGCAAGCATCTTATCTTCTGTCGTGCCCTTCTCCTCAACTGGAGTTCCATCACTTCCACTAGTTTTGTTCCTAGTGATGCTTCCTAAGGCCCACTTGCTTCACATTCCATGATGTTTGGCTCTGGGTGAATGATCACACCATCATGATTATCTGGGTCATGAAGATCTTTTTTGTACAGTTCTTCTGTGTATTCTTGCTTTCTCTTCTTAATACCTTCTGCTTCTGTTAGGGCCATGCCATTTCTGTCCTTTATTGTGCCCATTTTTGATTGAAATGTTCCCTTGGTATCTCTAATTTTCTTGAAGAGAAATCTAGTCTTTCCCATTCTGTTGTGTTCCTCTGTTTCCTTGCATTGATCACTGAGGAAGACTTTCTTATCTCTCCTTGCTATTATTTGGGACTCTGCATTCAAATGGGTATATCTTTCCTTTTCTCCTTTGCTTTTTGCTTCTTTTCTTTTTCTCATCTATTTGTAAGGCCTCCTCAGACAACCATTTTGCTTTTCTGCATTTCTTTTTCTTGGAGATGATCTTGATCACTGCTTCTTATACAATGTAATTAACCTCTGTCCATAGTTATTCAGGCACTCTGTCTATCAGATCGAATCCTTTGAATCTATTTGTCACTTCCACTGTATAATCGTAAGGGAGTTGATTTAGGTTATGCCTGAATGGTCTAGTAGTTTTCCCTACTTTCTTCAATTTATGTCTGAATTTGGCAATAAGGAGTTCATGATCTGAGCCACAGTCAGCTTCTGGTCTTGTTTTTGCTGACTGTATAGAGCTTCTCCATCTTCAGCTACAAAGAATATAACCAATCTAATTTTAGTATTGACCATCTGGTGATGTCCAAGTGTAGTCTTCTCTTGTGTTCTTGTTAGAGGGTGTTTGCTATGACCAGTGCATTCTCTTGGCAAAACTCTGTTAGCCTTCTCCCTGCTTCATTCTGTACTCCTAGGTCAAATCTGCCTGTTACTTCAAGTGTTTCTTGACTTTCTACTTTTGCATTCCAGCCCCCTATAATGAAAATGACATTTTTGTTGGGTGTTAGTTCTAGAAGGTCTTGTCGGTCTTCATAAAATGGTTCAACTTCATCTTCTTCAGCGTTACTTGTCTGGGCATAGACTTGGATTACCGTGATATTGAATGATTTGCCTTGGAATGAACAGAGATCATTCTGTTGTGTTTGCGACTGCATCCAAGTACTACATTTTGGACTGTTTTGTTGACTATGATGGCTACTCCATTTCTTCTAAAGGATTCTTGCCCACAGTAGTAGATACAATGTTCAAATAGTTAAATTCACCCTTTCAGGTCCATTTTAGTTCACTGATTCCAAAAATGTCAAAGCTAACTCTTGCCATCTCCCGTTTGACCACTTCTAATTTACTTGGATTCATGGAACTAGCATTCCAGGTTCCTATGCAATATTGTTATTTGCAACATTGGACTTTACTTCCATTGCCCGTCACATCCACAACTGGGTGTGGTTTTTTCTTTGGCCCCATCTCTTCATTCTTCCTGGAGTTTTTTTCTCCACTCTTCTCCAGTAGCATATTGGGTACCTACCAACCTGGGGAGCTCATCTTTCAGTGTCCTATCTTTTTGCCTTTTCATACTGTTCATGGGGTTCTCAAGGCATGAATACTGAAGTGGTTTGCCATTCCCTTCTCCAGTGGACCAAGTTTTGTCAGAACTTTCCTCCATGACCTGTCCGTCTTGGGTGGCCCTACATGGCATGGCTCATAGTTTCATTGAGTTAGACAAGGCTATGTTTTTCATTGATCAATTTGATTAGTTTTCTGTGATTGTGGTTTTCACTCTGTCTGCCTTCTGATGGATAAGGATAAGAGGCTTATGGAAGCTTCCGGATGGGAGAGACTGACTGAGGGGGAAACGAGGTCTTGTTCTGATGGGCAGGGCTGTGGCCCCTTCCTGTTGTTTGACCTAAGGCTAAACTATGGTGGAGGTAATGAAGATAATGGTCCTGTACACACTCTCATAGTCAGGGCCCCCAACCGTGCAGCCAGCCATTGCTGACCCATGCCCCCGCTGGAGACTCCTGGACACTCATGGGCAAGACTGGGTCAGTCTCTTGTGAGGTAACTGCTCCTTTCTCCTGTGTCCTGGTGTGCACAAGATTTTGTTTGTGTCCTCCAAGAATCTGTCCTGGTGGCTCTATTGTGGGGTTAATGGCAATATCTTCCAAGAGGACTTATGCCATACTTAGGTTTGCTGCACCCAGAGCCAGTACTCATGTAGCAGGCCACTGTTGACCCGTACCTCCATAGAAGACACTTAACCACTCAAAGACAGGTCTGGCTCTGTCTCTGTGGGGTCTCCTGGTGCACTCAAGGTTTTGTTTGAGCCCTCTGATCATCTCTTATGGCTATGGGGTTTGATTCTAAATACAATTTCACCCCTCCAACCGTCTTGCTGGGACTTCTCCTTTGCCCTTGGAGGTGGGGTATCTTTTTTGGTGGGGTCCAACATTCTCCTGTTGATGGTTGCTCAGCAGTGAATTGCAATTCTGGAGTGCTGGCAGGATAAGATTAGTGCATGTCCTTCTACTCTGCCATCTTGGTGCTGCAGAGATCTCCAGTTCAACTGGTTAGGGCTAGACCCATTTTGGTGGATATTCTTGAGCTGAGCTTGGATCAAAACTGAGTATAGCTTTTCTACTTTACATTCAATTATTCTAGGTCCAGACTCCAAAAAGAAGACACCTGAAACCTGGCCTTGGCATATGCTGGTATTCACTAACCAAAGCAAGCTTTATAGTTAAGCCTAACCACTTGATGTGAAGAGTCAGCTCACTGGAAAAGATCTCAATGTTAGGACAAATTGAAGGCAAAAGCAGAAAGAGGTGGCAGAGGATGAGATGGTTAGATAGTATCACTGACTCAATGGACCTGAATCTGAGCAAACTCAGGGAGATAGTGGAGGACAAAAGAGTGCTGCAGTCCATGAGGTCACAGATAGTCAGATACAACTTTGAGACTGAAAAGCAACAACAAGGCACAATCTGCCCAGAGTGAGAAGAGATGTTGAATAATAATTTACTGAACAGTTTCTCAAACTATCACACACTTCCTCAGGCTTTCCTCCCACTGCTTTCTATGTAGTTTTGATAGCCTTTCATCTTTTAGAGAGGCATTGGTGAGGATGAAGAAGTCCCAACACTAGCACAGAATGTCTATTTGGCCTGGGATATTTCCTTCATATTTCTTTTGCTTGAGACAAAGATGAACCTATATTTTTAAGCCTTAGACTTAGTATTTGTTCTAGAAAAACATCTGCTTCTGCTTTATTGACTACGCCAAAGCCTTTGACTGTGGATCACAACATACTGTGGAAAATTCTTAAAGAGATGGGAATATCAGACCACCTGACCTGCCTACTCTGAAATCTGTATGAATGTCAAGAAGAAACAGTTAGAACTGGATATGGGACAACAGACTCATTCCAAATCAGGAAAGGAGTATATCAAGGTTATATATTGTCACCCTACATATTTAACTTATATGCAGAGTTCATCATGAGAAATACGGGGCTGGATGAAACACAAACTAGAATTAAGATTGCCAGGAGAGATATCAATAACCTCAGATATGCAGATGGCACCACCCTTGTGATAGGAAGCAAAGAATAAATAAAGAGTGTCTTGATGAAAGTGAAAGAGGAGAGTGAAAAAGTTGACTTAACATTCATAAAACTAAGATCATGGCATCTGGTCCCATTACTTCATGGCAAATAGATGAGGAAACAATGGAAACAGCAAGAGACTTTATTTTCCAGGGTTCTAAAATCACTGCAGATGGTGACTGCAGCCATGAAATTAAAAGACCCTTCCTCCTTGCGAGAAAAGTTATTACCAACCTAGACAGCATATTAAAAAACAGAGTTTATTTTGCTAAAAAAGGTCAGTCTAGTCAAAGCTATGGTTTTTCCAGTAGTCAGGTATGGATATGAGAGTTGGACTATAAAGAAAGCTGAGCACTGAAGAATCGATGCTTTTGAACTGTGGTGTTGAAGACTCTTGAGAGTCCCTTGGACTGTAAGGAGATCCAACCAGTCCATCCTAAAGGAAATCAGTCCTGAATGTTCATTGGAAGGACTGATGCTGAAGCTTAAACTCCAATACTTTGGCCACCTGATAAGAACTGACTCAACGGAAAAGACTGATGCTGGGAAAGATTGAAGGCCAGAGGAGAAAGGGACAACAGAAGGTGAGATGATTGGATGGCATCACTGACTCATGGGACATGAGTTGGACTAGTCCCTGGGAGTTGATGTTGGACAGGGAAGCCTTATGTGGTGCAGTCCATGAGGTCACAAAGAATCGGCCATGACTGAGTGACTGGACTGGACTGAATTAGTCATCTTTATCAGGTAAACCAAATTTGAACTGACCCAGATCTCTTCAAGATAATATATAGAAGCAGAAATTTAAAGGGATATTTTTTTGAAGTGAGATAGTGTTAGATTTAAATGACAGATAACGGCAAAAACCATAGAGGAACTAAATAGCCTCATGATGAAGGTGAAAGAAGAGTGAAAAAACTAGCTTAAAATTCAACATTAAAAAAATGAAGATCATGGTATCTGGCCCCAGCTCTTCATGGGAAATAGGTGGGGAAACAGTGGAAACAGTGACAGACTTTATTTTCTTGGCTTCCAAAATCACTGTGGACAGTGACTGTAGCCATGAAATTAGAAGATGTTTGCACCTTGGAAGAAAAGTTATGACCAACCTAGACAGCATATTAAGAAACACGACATCATTTTGCTGATAAAGGTCCATTTAGCTATGGACCATTTGAAGCTATGATTTTTCCAGGAGTCATGTATGGAAGTAAGAGTTGGACCATAAAGAAGGCTGAGTACTGAAGAACTGATGCTTTTGAGCTGTGATGTTGGAGAAGGCTCTTGAGAGTCCCTTGAACTGCAAGGAGATCAAACCAGTCAATCCTAAAGGAAATCAATTCCAATGAATATTCATTGGAAAGGCCAATACTAATCCTGAAACTCCAATACTTTGGACACCTGATGTAAGGAGCCAATTCATTGGAAAAGACCCTGATGCTGGGAAAGACTGAGAGCAGAAGGAGAAGGGAGTGACAGAGGATGAGATGGTTGGATGGCATCACTGATTAAATGGACATGTTTGTGCAAACTATTGGAGATAATGAAGCACAGGGAAGCCTGGCATGCTCCAGTCTTGGGGTCCCATAAAGACTCAACTGACTGACTCAAAAACATCATCATCATCAACAACAACAACGACAACAAAGCGCTGCTTATGGGATGGGTCCCTATTTCCATCCACATATGGAACAATGTAGCAGAATTTTTTGGCAACAGTTAATCAATAGCAAGGCAGTGACAGGACAGGACAGACCCAAGAATCCTAGTGGTTTTAGTCACAAAATCCTGTCAGACTCGATGCAGCCCCATGGATTGTAACCCACCTGACACCTTTGTCCTTGGGATTTTCCAGTCAAGAATATAGGAGTGGGTTGCTATTTCCTTTTCCAGGGAAATCTTTCCAACCCATGGATCGATTCCAGGTTTCCTTCATTGCAAGTGGACTCTTAACCAGCTGGGCCACTAACGCATCCTCAAATATGGCCCCATAAACCTCAGTAATGATGAAGTGTAAGCATGGCATTCTACACAAGTGTAGGGAAGATAGCAGTTTGAAAAGTTAAAGAGTATGAGACCTCCTCTGTAGACACAGAGATATCAGAAAACATTGATGTATTGTAGTTTGAAAGGTGAAGATTAATGAACTTGTTACTTTCTAGTATTAATGTTACACAAGAATATTAATATCCTTATGCCATCTTGGGGAGTTCTAACAAGTCTTCTCTTGTTATGTAGAAAGTTTGTAGATTAGCCACTAGGTTTTACATGTAGTACCTCTGAAAACAGAGATTGAGAGAGAAAATATACACAATAAGAAAACTTACTCATTTGGAAATTAGCAAATAGGGGAGGGGAAGTGAGGTTTTACAAAAAATCACAAACTGTGATTTTTAATTTCCTTAGCCAAATTATAAGTAGATATTGTTTAAAAAGATACACAAAAACCTGAAAGATCTATTCTAAAAGAAAAACATTAAATGGTAGACACAGACTAACATAATTTCTGTGTTGCCTGCTAATTTAGATAGGTTTCAGTTCATTTGACCCTTGCAGGGAGTATAAGGAGAAGATATTGTCTTCACAGATGTATTATAGAGTACTGCTAAATATAGCTAAAAGCTTATCTTATTGCAAACATAAAAATAAAAATAATTGATGGCATCTAAAGCACATAACTTCAAGCAAAATTCACAAGCTGGAACACATAAAGAATGTGATGCTCTGTTTACATGCAAAGTCTTTTCCCACCTGGAGCAAAGACACAAAACTCAGGATTAAAAAGATCAGTGCTTAGAAATAGTCTATATAGAATACTTGGATTTATTGCTATCTTTTTGAGGTAATTTTGTTTTAATGTGAAAATTTATCACATATGAGAATGGCAGTGTCAGCTTAAAGAAATAAATATGTGAATAATATATTTAGATATGCATAGACAAGGTGGAAAAATATTTTATAAAATGACTAAGTTGAACACACCATCAACTTGATACAAAATTTGATTACAAGTCAAGGTTAAATTAGGTTAGAGGTTTTTTGTTTGTTTGTCTTTCTTTTCGTTTAATATATCTCACAAGCTACAGTAAACTATTTAGTGTCTGGGCTTTCTCAAGTGTATTGATGCAGGTAAGAACTTCTCTTCTTCCCTTCAATCTTTCCCAGCATCAGGGTCTTTTCAAATGAGTCAGCTCTTTGCATCAGGTGGCCAAAGTATTGAAGTTTCAGCTTCAACATCAGTCCCTCCAATGAAGACCCAGGACTGATCTCCTTTAGGATGGACTGGTTGGATCTCCTTGCAGTCCAAGGGACTCTCAAGAGTCTTCTCCAACAGCACAGTTCAAAAGCATCAATTCTTCGGTGCTCAGCTCTCTTTATAGTCTAACTAAGATCGTGGCATCCAATCCCATCACTTCATGGTAAATAGATGGGGAAACAGGGGAAACAGTGGCAGACTTTATTTTATGGGGCTCCAATATCACTGCAGGTGGTGCATGCAGTCACAAAATTAATAGACGTTTGCTCCTTGGCAGGAAAGTTATGATCAAACTAGACAGCATATTCAAAAGCAGAGGCATTACTTTGCCAACAATGGTCCTTCTAGTCAAGGCTATGGTTTTTCCAGTGGTCATGTATGGATATGAGATTTGGAAAAGTCAGGAAGCATTGATAACTTGCCTATCACTGTTAATAATGTGTCTTATTCCTTTACTTTAAACTAATTCTGAAAAAAATTAACCTGTCAGAGGAAAAAATTGCAAAGTTAGAATGTTGAGGGAGATTTTATTCAAGGTTATTGCAAAAAAGCAGTGAGATTACGACTGACTTTGGAAGACAAAGAACACAGTCTAAGCACTATATGTACACATTTAATGGTACATCTGAAATCATGGGGGAAATGTGATTTCTAAATGAAGTCAGAAAAGGACAAATCCTTCATTATTTTGCTTATATGAGATATAAGCGAACTCATGATGAGTAGCCAAACTCACCTTCAGCAGAAAGTAGAATGGTGGTTGCTAGGGGCTGGGTGGAGGTGGAAATTTAGTTACTCCTCAACATATGTATAGTTTCAGTCACACAGGGTAAAAAGTTCTAGAGATCTATATTCAACACTGTGCCTTTTGTTAATAGTATGGTGTGGTACACTTAAATATTTGTAAAGAGGGTACATCATGTGTTATATGTGATTTTTTACCACAATAAAAAAGCAATGGTTTCTATACATGAGGAGTTCTGTGAAAAATTAATGTAATTTATCTGCTCTAATGTGCGGAGAAGGCAATGGCACCCCACTCCAGTACTCTTGCCTGGAAACTCCCATGGAAGGAGCAGCCTGGTGGGCTGCAGTCCATGGGGTCACTGAGTCAGACACGACTGAGCGACTTCACTTTCACTTTTCACTTTCATGCATTGGAGAAGGAAATGGCAACCCACTCCAGTGTTCTTGCCTGGAGAATCCCAGGGATGGCAGAGCCCAATGGGGTGCCATCTGTGGGGTCGCACAGAGTCGGACACGACTGAAGCGACTTAGCAGCCACAGCAGTAGCAGCAGCAGCAGCAGCTCTAATGTGAACACTCAATCATTCACTCAACAAATACTTATTGGTAATATTTATTTGCCTGGCATTGTGTCAAATCAACAGAGTATTTTCGTAAAGGCTGTGGTTTCTTCTGGAGAGAGACAGATAACACTAGTGTGACATTTGGAGATCCTTATAGCAGTAAGCTTAGAATAAAAATAAGGAAAATAAAATGAAAAAGAGGAAACTTGCCATGAATTATAAGCAAAAATGCCTTTTATTATTTTAGTAAATTCTAAAAGGCTTCTGAGTTAATAAATGCTTGATTGCATTCATGAATCATTCCTGAAGATTATAACATTATTTCAGCTTAGTGAATCTCCCCAAGTGCCACTTTAGTCGATTATTCATAAAATAACACAACCTGAATACCTTCCTTTGAATCTGAATATTTTAAAATTTCTACTAAATATATAATTATTATCAAATTCTCTATAGTGGTAAAAGTATCTTAGGGTCGGTCTGTCTCTTATACACATCTTACCTTGAGATATCACAGATATTTTCTCTTTCAATATTAAGAAACTTTCATTAATGGGTTTCTTGAAGCTCTACATTGGTTTCTTTGAGAATTTGAACTTACATTTAAATTTTAAAATATTTTATTTTGAAATAATTATAAACTCCCAGGAAATTGCAAATATATTCAATGATTTGGGTTTAATTTGGGGGTTTTCCACTCTTTAAACACGAAATCTCAGTCTATTGAATATCTTTTTTCTTCTTTTAATGTTAAAGGTAGACTATTGCCTCCATTGTAATGAATTTTTCTGGGGGGAGGGCATTTAAAAAGGGGAGTTGTTGCCCTAATAGAGCATAAATGTATAAATGTATCTAGGGCAAATAGTGCATGTCATATGCTCTTTTAGCAACAGTACTTTGTAAGAAATTTCAGAATTTTGGAGATACTGTGATAACAATGATAATGATAATGATGAAAACAATGATAATGCTGATAATGATGAATGTCCGCACTGTGATAATGACATTATACCCTAACAACCATCCTCTGATGTACATATGGCTGTAACTATGTAAGCTAAGCAGTTGGTTTGACTCTAATTTCAGTTTACAGTTAGAGAAAGTATAGAAAAACAAAACCCTGGTGAACTGTACATAGAAATTATTTTTAATGGGGAGTTAAAACCATGAGCCAGCTTCAGTTTTATTTTTGTCTGAAGGTATTAATTAAGTGTGTGTGCTTCTTAATTTTGGCATTATTACTGCTCTTGTAGCATCACATGTATTTTTAAAATTTGAGTGTAAGCTGGCATTGGAAAACGCATAAAAGCTTAAAATAAAATGAGCCTCAAACACATTGACATTTACTCCATGGTAGAGATGTTGTGCTTACGGCAATGAAAAAATTAAATTCATTTAATAAATGAAACTGTCCCATTTTATTAAAATTTGAGAAAATATTGTAATTTTCTTTCAATATGCTCCCCAGGAAGTTTGCATTTCCCAGACTGGAAAAAAAAAAAAAAGAGGCAAAAATAAAGAATATAGAATTTCCTGTATCAATTTAGAAGTCAAATAAAATATAGAAAAATCAATTTTAAAAGATGAGGTTTTAAATTTTTTGCCATTTTAGAAATGTCATTTTGTTTGCAATAATTGTTATAGTAAAATACTATTAGTATTGCTTAAACCTGTAAGGATAATAAAAAGCAGTGAAAATTTTATGAGCACATCCAAGGTCCAAAGAAGTTATCTATCAAAGTAAGACTCTCTGTTTGAAGAAGTTACCAAATTATAAATAGTTCAAGATAGCAACAAATTTAAAAATTAAGCAAAGAGAATTCTAACATCCCTCTAAGTTGCATGTGTCCTTGAACAAGTCTTTTAAACTCCATGTCTCACTATTTGTATGTTAATTGAGACAAAGGAATAGTCTTTTAGTGGAATTAAAAAGCAGTAAAATTAATTTTAATGAAACTTGCATCTAATAAAATATAAATTTCTATCTTGTGGCAAAAAGAGAATAGACATTCTTACTTAGGAACTATCAGCAGCGTGAGTGGATCACAAAATGGGGCACTTAGTAATCATTTATAAAGTTCACATTTAAATCAGACATTTTAAGATTTTAAAGAAACCAACACTACATAGAAAATGCATGCCTTTCTTAAATTCCAACAACTACATATTCTGTATTAAAAACTGATCATGCTTTCTAAAATATACATTTGTCTTAATCCATATTGGTTATATTATTGTAAAGTTTAATGTACAGTTTATTTAGATGATCCTTTCTTCTATGTGAATGTGTCTTTCACCTTAAAAATTCAAATTCTGAAGGAAAATATGTTCAGAAGACATTAAACAAAATGTTATGTTTTCTGGGAACATAAAGAAAGATATAAGTTCCTGGAAGATTTTATACTCACCATTTTGGTAACTGCTTGCTTCTACATTTGAAGGTAAAGGAAGAGTAACTTTATCAGGAGAAAAAGATATAAAAGTTAAACTAATACCATTCTTTAGAGTTTTGCATATTGTTTGCAGTAGTGTTTTATTGACAACAGAGATGATTAATTTTAGCTCCAATTAGATAAAACCTTGCTTGCTGCTGCTGCTGCTGCTGCTAAGTTGCTTCAATTGTGTCCGACTCTGTGCATCCCCAGAGATGGCAGCCCACCAGACTCCCCCATCCCTGGGATTCTCCAGGCAAGAGCACTGGAGTGGGTTGCCATTGCCTTCTCCAATGCACGAAAGTGAAAAGTGAAAGTGAAGTCGCTCAGTTGTGTCTGACTCCTAGCGACCCCATGGACTGCAGCCTACCAGGTCCCTCTGTCCATGGGATTTGCCAGGCAAGAGTACTGGAGTGGGTTGCCATTGCCTTCTCCTAACCTTAGTTACTTTAGCCTTATTACATAGTCAAATTATTTTTCAATTAATATTTTGACAATATATTTTAAATTCTTTACAATTTTATGTAAAGCAAAATTACATTTAGCTATTTATTTTATAATTATTCCTTGGATTGAGATAATTTAAGCAGAACACATGAAAGGCAGTTGTATTTTTGCTATATCCTGTGATTTCGTGACTACAACACATTAAGCTTCCTTGTTCTTCAATGTCTCCCAGAAACGTCATCCTTTTTTTTTTTTTTTATCATTTCTAAGCATCTTGGATTTCTGCTATAATCATAAAGACTATTTTTGTCTATTGAGTTTTTGAGAGATTTTTAATTATTCTATGAGATGCTACTATTTGCCAGTTTTTGTATCTCTTTTCCTCAAAGAAACATAAACATTTTGCTTTTCCATCTAGTCTTTTATTCTTTAAACTTTTTTTGGATGACATATGTCTTTAATATCAGAAAATATCCATGTTACATTAAACTGCCACCATTACAGTACATAATTGTTTCATTCAAATAAAAAAAGCAGAATAGCTAAAAACTTTAACGTGTTTGCCAGAAATAGTAAAGCATTTTGTACTGTCTTCAAAAAATGTTTTATTCATACAGTAGTTTATCACTCACTCCCTCATAGTTTACTTAATATCAATTTAGATAATAAACTGCTGGATTTCGAGCAATTCCTTTTGGTCTTCCATAAGTACAAACCCCACTGGATAGAGGGTTATGAGTAGTTATTATGAATGAAGGATACAGACCACAAACCCTGTTTCAACTACACCAGATTTGGTATTTTCCTGTTCAATTACTGTGTGTGTGTTGTAGTTAGGGGTGGGGACCTGGAGTTGCTTTTTATATTACTTTATTATGTAACACAGTTTCAGTTCATTTCAGTTGCTCAGTCCTGTCTGACTCTTTGTGACCCCATGGACTGCTCCCAGAGTTTCAAACTCATGTCCATTGAGTCACTGATGCCATCCAACAATCTCATACTCTGTCATCCCCTTCTCCTCCTGCCTTCAATTGTTCCCAGCATCATGGTATTTTCATAAGGGTCGGTTGTTCACATCAGGTGGCCAAAGTATTGGAATTTCAGCATCAGTCCTTCCAATAAATATTCAGGGTTGATTTCCTTTAGGATTGACTGGTTGGATCTCCTTGGAGGCCAAGGGACTCTCTAGAGTCTTCTCCAACACCACAGTTCAAAAGCATCAATTCTTCAGTACTCAGCTTTCTTTATAGTCCAACTCTCACATCCATATATGACTACTGGGTAAACCATAGCTTTGACTAGATGAACCTTTGTTGGCAAAGTAATGTCTCTGCCTTTTAATATGCTATTTAGGTTGGTCATAACTTTTCTTCCAAGGAGTAAGCATCTTCTAATTTCATGGCTGCAGTCACCATCTGCAGTGATTTTGGAGCCCCAAAAAATAAAGTCTGACACTGTTTCCACTGTTTCCCCATCTATTTCCCATGAAGTGATGGGACCAGATGCCATGATCTTAGTTTTCTGAATGTTGACCTTTAAGCCAACTTTTTCACTCTCCTCTTTCACTTTCATCAAAAGGCTTTTTAGTTCCTCTTCACTTTCTGCCATAAGGGAAATGTCATCTGCATATCTGAAGTTATTAATATTTCTCCTGGCCATCTTGATTCCAGCTTGTGCTTCTTCCAGCCTAGCATTTCTCCTGATGTACTCTGCATATAAGTTAAATAAGCAGGGTGACCATATACAGCCTTAACGTATTCCTTTGCCTAATTGGAACCAGTCTGTTCCATGTCCAGTTCTAACTGTTGCTTCCTGACCTGCATATAGGTTTCTCAAGAGGCAGGTCAGGTGGTCTGGTATTCCCATCTCTTTCAGAATTGTCCACAGATTATTGTGATCCACACAAAGGCTTTGACATAGTCAATAAAGAAGAAATAGATGTTTTTGTGGAAGTCTCTTGATTTTTTGATGATCCAGCAGATGTCAGCAATTTGATCTCTGGTTCCTCTGCCTTTCCTAAAACCAGCTTGAACATCCGGAAGTTCGCAGTTCACGTATTGTTGAAGCCTTGCTTGGAGAATTGTAGTATTATTTTACTAGCGTGTGAGATGAGTGCAATTGTGCAGTAGCTTGAACATTCTATGGTATTACCTTTCTTTGTGATTGGTTAACTTCAGTTAACCATGTGTGTGTGTGTGTGTGTGTGAAAATCACTCAGTTGTGTTGAACTATTTGCTATCTAATGGACTGTAGCTTGCCAGGCTCCTCCATCCATGGAATTATCCAAGCAAGAATACTGGAGTGGGTAGCCATTCCCTTCTGCAGAGGAATCTTCCAAACCCAGAGATCAAACCCAGGTCTCCTGTATTGCATAAGGTTTCTTGACATCTGAGCCACCAGGGAAGCCCATACTCTATTGAATAATGGAAATCTGCTAAGAAAGTAGATTTCAGGTGCTTTCAGCCAGTTTCTCCCCTACCCTTCCCATGAAAGTTTACTGTGAGGAAATGATAAGGCTACTAGCTTAACTATGATAATCATTTGATTATATATATCAAGTCACATTTCACACCTCAAATACATATAATTTGTATTTAAAAATAAAGAAGAACATTTAAAAGACAAGTTTAAACACATTGTGAAATAAATTTTAGTGAAATATACATAAAAAAAATCTATAAAATATGTTGAAAATATTCTCATCGAATCAGAATTACAAAGGCTTACAGTCAGTTATGGGCTTCCCTGGTGGCTCAGAGCTTAAAGCGTCTGCCTGTAATGTGGGAAACCTGGGTTCAATCCCTGGGTCAGGAAGATCCCCTGGAGAAGGAAATGGCAACCCATTCCAGTATTCTTTCCTGGAGAATCCTATGGGCATAGGAGCCTGCTGGGCTACAGTCTACGGGATGGCAAAAAGTTGGACAAGACTGAACACTTTCACTTTCACAGTCAGTTATAGCCACTATTGTGATGAACACAATGGTGTTATAGTCACCATAATGTAGGGAGAGATACTGATTCTCCATATAAAGTTATATACATAGAGCTTTTAGAAGTTCAAAGTGATTTCTGAAAACTATTGTACTGCATTAATTAGAATAATGAACAAAAAACTAAAATCAATTTTATCAGTCAAAAATGTTACTGTCCAAAATAACAAATATGATTGAGATTACTTATGTAGACATGTAAAAGTCTTCACATTATTTCATTAAGTGAGACAAACAGTCCTTGCTAATGTTGCTTTCAGTTCAGTTCAGTCGCTCAGTCGTGTCTGACTCTTTGCGACCCCAAGAATCGCAGCACGCCAGGCCTCCCTGTCCATCACCAACTCCCGGAGTTCATTCAGACTCGTGTCCATCGAGTCCGTGATGCCATCCAGCCATCTCATCCTCGGTCGTCCCCTTCTCCTCCTGCCCCCAATCCCTCCCAGCCTCAGAGTCTTTTCCAATGAGTCAACTCTTCGCATGAGGTGGCCAAAGTACTGGAGTTTCAGCTTTAGCATCATTCCTTCCAAAGAAAATCTAGGGCTGATCTCCTTCAGTATGGACTGGTTGGATCTCCTGGCAGTCCAAGGGACTCTCGAGAGTCTTCTCCAACACCACAGTTCAAAAGCATCAATTCTTCGGCGCTCAGCCTTCTTAACAGTCCAACTCTCACATCCATACATGACCAATGAGAAAACGTAGCCTTGACTAGACAGATCTTAGTTGGCAAAGTAATGTCTCTGCTTTTGAATATGCTATCTAGGTCATTTCCAACTCTTTGTGACCCCATGGACCATAGCCCTCCAAGCTCCTCTATCCATGTTATTCTCCAGTTAAAAGTACATACTGGAATGGGTTGTCATTTCCTACTCCAGGGGACCTTACCGAGCCAGAGATTGAACCCACTTCTCTAGAAAGAAAAACATCATTTTATACACTACAATAAGAACCTTAATAATTTTCTTTCACAAACAGCTAACAATATCCAGCTAACTCTAAAGCAGAGATTATAAAACTTTTATGAAATAAGCTTATTTTACTGGTTTAGGGCTCTATTACTCAGCTCCTTTGGAATTTTGAAATGTAGATTTCAAAATTCTATCACTTATATGCCATGCAACATGAGGCTTCTCATATGAGACAATTTTTTAAAATCTACTATCTACAGTTATGCTGAGCTTCCCTAGTGGCTCAGTGGTAAAGTTGAATGCTTTATATCTTATCTTGAGGATCCCAGACAGGTCTCCATGATGAAAGCTTTAGCTTAGCCCCCAAGATGATAGATGAAAGCTTACAGTGTTCCTCCGGATTCATGGTCTCTAAAGAAGAAGGTTTAACTCCAGGACCAAAGACAGTCTCAGTCACTCAGAACTTTGTGTAGTAGAAATTTTATTAAAGCTATAGTGACAGAAAAAGCTTCTGACATAGACATCAGAAGGTGGTAGAATGATTATGTGCATCATTGACTTGAGTAGAGCATTGTATATTTACTTTTCAGTTGGTATGCTGAGAATAGAAAAAAATACCTCAAGGCTATGATAATTTGCCCAGATTTTTTTCCATAACATGCATCCTGGGATGACATCAGCATAAGATTAGCCAGAAGGAATGAGTTAACCCAGAGCTCAAGGCTGTGGAACTTTTAACCAGACCTTCTCCCATAACATGCATTCTGAGCTCAAAAAAGCATATCCTTGAACAAGAGATACTGATGCCTGGAAGGCCTACATGTTTAAGGCAAAAGAAATGTGAAAAATAAAGAATGCTCACTTACTCCTTAAACTTAGACTTAAGTTTAAGCGGCCTTAGACTTGGGCTCCTATCAACCTGCTTAAGTTAACTCTCTCTCAAAGTATCCACTTGCCCATGCAGGAGATGCAGGTTTGATCCTTGGATCAGAAAGATCCCCTGAAGAAGGAAATGGCAATGCACTCCAGCATTCTTGCCTTGAGAATCCCATGGACAGAGGAACCTGGTGGGATACAGTCCATGTGGTCACAGAAGAATCAGACATGACTGAGTGACTAAAAAAACAAACAGCAATATGGCTGTGATAGAAAGCATGTTCAAGAAAGAGAAAATTTTTCTGAATAAAAGTGTTGTTTCTTTGATGAATCTATTTTTTTACATACTTTTTCTAGTATGTGTACTTATTTATAACTTGGATTTATTTCTTAAATAATAAATACTATAGCATAAAATAAACTCAGGAAACATGGCACTATTTTTATATATGCAGTCAATAGAACATGAAATGGATTGAAAAATAAGAAGTTGCATAAGTTATGACTTCCTGGGAAGCTTCTAATTAAGATCTAGATGGCATGTAGTGTTATTGCAGAAATGATTCTTTGACTTCATGAAACAGATGGTTGCCATAGCAACCTTTTTTCTATATTGTACATAATGCATTTTCTATTGGATATTAAGCCTAGCAATATAATTTAAATTAATATTTTGTATTTTATACTTTAAGTTGTCACAGTAAAACATTCTTGAATTTGAGAAGGATATTTGGAATTTTAGAACCATAATACATTTTGTCCATAAAATTAAATAAAATCATGTAAAATTGAGATTTGTAAATTTTTGTGCATGTTCAATGTTAGTGAATGTGCCTCTTGACAAGAATGCCAAAAAAATGGAAATGTTTAAACTGATTAAAATTCTTACTATCTGACACATCTTATATTTTATTTACTTTGCTCAGTATAATATATCCTTCATAGAGTAGACAATTTGTTAATGACAGTGGATATCTAGAGCCTATGACATTACCTAGTTCACAGAAGTTGCAAAATAAATACTGCTAAATAGAATGTGTATAATGAGATCATATCATTTTTACAATTAGAAAATTATAAATACCTTTAAAATGTTTGTTGAAGTCAGAAACTGGTATATTAATTCTTATTGCACTGTAAATAAAAAAGCTTGAATTTTGACATTCCCTCCCAGGTGGCACTGACAGGAAAGAATCTGCCTGCAGTGAGGAAGACCCAGGTTTGATCCCTGGATCAGGAAGATCCCCTGGAGAAGGAAATGGCTGCACACTCTAGCATTCTTGCCTGGAGAATTCCATAGACAGAGGAGCCTGACAGACTACAGTCCATGAGTTTGCAAAGAGTCAGACACGACTTAGCAACTAACAACTGGTCGAAGTTTTAAGGAATAATTATTTTCCCTTTAGGTTTTACATGGTAACATGTATATATGTCAGAATGGAGTGAATTCTGTGTGGTATGCTGTGCCAAGGTTCATCTTCCAATAAAAGCTTTCCACTTTATAATCATCTGATTTTAAGCTTGCTGCTGCTGTTGCTGCTAAGTCACTTCAGTCGTGTCCGACTCTGTGCGACCCCACAGACGGCAGCCCACCAGGCTCCCCCATGTCTGGGATTCTCCAGGCAAGAACACTGGAGTGGGTTTCCATTTCCTTCTCCAATGCATGAAAGTGAAAAGGGGAAGTGAAGCCTCTCAGTCGCGTCCGACTCTTGGTGACCCCATGGACTGCAGCCTTCCAGGCTCCTCCCATGGGATTTTCCAGGCAAGAGTACTGGAGTGGGTTGCCATTGCCTTCTCCCCATTTTAAGCTTCAGTTCAGTTCAGTTCAGTTCAGTCGCTCAGTCGTGTCCGACTACATTTATCTAAAAAAAAATGGTTATTAACATGATTTAGAATCACTTTGCACCTCAAACTACAGAGAAGTTGGAATGCTTTTTTTCTATTTATGAAAGTATTAAAATCAATACCACTTTAATAAATTCCTATATTTTTAAGCCATCAAGTTTGTGGTAATTAGCTTCAGCAGCCTTAGAAAATCGCTACATATCCTCACCAAATATACAACTATGATGATCAGACATTATCTACACTTGCTTTTTATTAAAAGTAAATCCTTTTAAATTGTAAACATGAGGTCTTGTATTCTGAAAAAAATCAAGAAAAGAGTCGCACTGTTTCCCTTTTTTTAATATAATAAGAGCTACAAAGATTTTCCATCATTATTGTTTTCTGTGAATAATTTCATAACATTGTGACATAATCACCTTCTTTTATACATTCTCTGTTTTCACTTTGAGTTGATTTTAATTAATAATTTTTCTGGCATATACCA
>SJYT01026358.1:0-21228 GCA_006410635.1 Cephalophus harveyi | reverse complement strand
ATACCACGTTTTGCAATAACAAATAACATGGAACTTATTATTTTAAAATGGACTATACCTATATAGTAAGAAACTATATTGGTGCTGTCAGGGTTATTTGGTTAATTTCAAATGCTCAGAACTGAAAGTGAATCAGAGTCACACATAAATTTTAATTCATATGTAATAACAAGAGCATAATATATATAAATATATTTCTATCCACATAAATACATATGTGCAAATGTATGTGTATATATAAGCAAATATAAGCAAATATATGTGTATATACATATATGTACATACTATATATGTATGCTATTTATCTACATGTATCATTTTAAATGGGGTGAATTGTATATCAGAACCTCCATCATGTATTGATGTATGATACAAGGGGCTTCCCTGGTGGTCCAATAGTTAAGAATTTATCTAATGTGTAGATTTCAACTCAATTTCCAATACAGGGGGTACAGCTTTGATCCTTGGTTGGGGAACTAAGATATCCTACATGTCTTGTAGCCAAAACACTGAAAACATAAAACAGAAGCAATATTTTAACAAATCTGATACTTTTAAAATAGTCTACCTCAAAATAGTCATTTAAAAATAATGCAATAGTACAAAAGATAAAATATATCTTTTTGTTTATAATAGAATTTTCTCTAAATATCTTGCTAAATGTGTAGGTTTTAACTCAATTTCTCTGCATAAATATAGAACTAGTGTAGATATGTTTTTGCACTATAGATAAAAGAGTGTATTTATATAAATATTCTCATTATAATTTCACTGAAATATTGTGCTGAGAACTCCATAGCAAAACTTTAATCAATCTGTGTACTTTCTTCTTAAGAGACTAAGTAGGACAAATGCTAGATAACAATTGAAGATTTTCCTGTTTTTGAAGACATTTGTAAAATAGAAACAAAATTAAATGCCAGAATTATTTTCAGTTCAGAAAAATAAATCTCTAAAACCAGTTAAACACCAAATGAAAATCAGAAGAGGTATTTATATAAGTGCAACCTTAAAGCTTACATCATACATGGGTACCATGTCATTTTCTTTCGTATGTTTAAAATACTTTAGTTTCGGAGCCTGTTTTGTTATCTATTTCTATACTCAAAACATCATTACCATAAAACATTAGATTTAAAAAGAAATCTAAAAAGAAGTAGAGCAGAGAGGAAAGTTAAATTTACTTTAAAAGTATGTTATTCTCCCAATCTAGTAAAAACACAGACATTTATTATTCTCATTGGTAAACATTCAGAAAAGAACGCATAGTCATTTGTCTTCCCTGATACTAAAGTAATATAGAAGCTTTGGTCATAAATGATAATGAAGACATTTCTGTCCCAGATTCCATATCTGTTTCTGTCTCTCTCTGTGGCTTCCAAGATTCGATAACTAAAGTGTGCAGCAGATTGGTTAATTCCTCTATGTGTGAACTACAGCTCAATGAGAGATAAAGGAACTCTCCTCTGGGAACAACTGAGCAGAAGGTTGTCTGATAACCATCTGACTTATGATCACTGCTACATTTTAGCTGTTGAAATGAAGTACTCCCTAGTCAAGAGACTAGGCTATAAAATAATAGGTGAATAAACTTTAACGTGCTTAACTTGTGGTGTTTAATCATGTATTTTGATTGCACAGTATAAATTCTGTTGATAGTATCATAGGCCATTGTTTCTGAACATATAATTTAACTATCAATACATAAAAGGATATGAACATTTATAGCATTACTCATATAAATTAATCAATCAAGAGATTTCACACTTGTATTCATCTCCTTTAAACTTTAGAGTATTTTAACAAATCAAAGATACTATTTTCCTACCTGATAAGCTTAGCTGTCTGTTAAACTGATTGCAAACATGCCCTTTAAAAGTATACCTACAAACTTGATTTTTTAAATTTAAGTATTCTTTAATATCAGTTTTATTTTCTACTTTTTTGCTCTATCAGATAACATCTTTATATATGGTACTGATGGAGAAGGCAATGGCACCCCACTCCAGTACTCTTGCCTGGTAAATCCCATGGATGGAGGAGCCTGGAAGGCTACAGTCCATGGGGTCGCTGAGGGTCGGACACGACTGAGCGACTTCACTTTCCCTTTATACTTTCCTGCATTGGACAAGGAAATGGCAACCCACTCCAGTGTTCTTGCCTGGAGAATCCCAGGGACGGGGGAGCCTGGTGGGCTGCCGTCTGTGGGGTCGCACACAGTCGGACACGACTGAAGCGACTTAGCAGCAGCAGCAGCATATGGTACAGATGACTACCACATTACTCTTAGGCAACAGATTCATGTTTGCTTCAATATTGAAAATAGGATGTTTTTTAAAAAATAGCTGTAATTAACTTTGAAATTAAATTATTTTAATTTAGATACAAAAGTGAAATAATATTCAAGAAACTGCATGTTTGTTAACTGAGTAGAGTGAGTTTCTCTTGATTTGCTTGACAAATTAGAAACCAAAGGTTTATCATCACGTATCCATTTCTAACATTCCTTCATTTAATAAGTAGTCATCTGAGGCCTACTACTCACCAAAGACTGAAAGTGAGAGCTACACTACAGAACAAGGAAACATTGCCTTTGTGTTTACAGAATTTACAGACTGGTAGGGATAGGAATGGCAAATAATAATCCCCCAAATCAGGTATTACATGCATATCCTGCATTTTTATGTTATTTAATTACAGAAATAATTTATTTTTTACTTTATCTTTTCACAGACAAAGGAATTGTGAAATTGCATTGCTCTAAAAGAATATAAAGTGGAATGTGTATATACATTACAGAGAACTAACCAAAGGCCTCAGACAAAGCTTTTCTAAGGACATGATATTGAGCTAATTATTTATAATGCAACTAGAAGAATGAAGAGGAGTCATTTAAATGGAAAGCTAGCTGAAAGGATATTTTTAGTCTATAATTCTTTAGATTCAGAACAATATTCAGAATCTTGAGGAAGTAAAAAATGCACCAAGTCCAGAGTACTAAGGAGTATGAGGCAGTGGCTTAGCAGACAGAGGGGACAATAGACAAATACAAGATTTGATTTAGTTGGCATTCTCAGAAACTGATATTCAGATAAGCAAATAAAGTATTTCTCTATGTTGTTATTGTTCAGTTGATAAATCAGGTCTAGCTTTTGCAATCCCATGGACTGCACCACATCAGGCTCCTTTGTCTTTCACTATCTCCTGGAGTTTGCTCAAATTCATGTTCATTAATATCCATGATGTTATCTAAATATCTCATCCTCTGCACCCTCTTCTCCTTTTATCTCAGTCTTACCCAGTATCAGGGTTTTTTTCCAATGAGTCAGATCTTCACATCTGATGGACATAGTATTGGAGCTCCAGCTTCAGCATCAGTTCTTCCAAGGAATATTCAGGGTTGATTTCCTTTAGGATGGACTGGTTGGATCTCCTTGCCTTCCTGGAAACTCTCGAGTCTTCTGCAACATCACCATTCGAAAGCATCAATTCTTTGGTGCTCAGCCCTCATTATGGTCCATCTCTCACATTTGTAGAGAGATGTAGATTTGACTATATGGACTTTTGTCAGTAAAGAGGTGTTTTTGCTTTTTAATTGGTTCATCCCTCAGTCATATCCCTCTTAGCAACCCCACGGATTATAGCACGCCAGGCTTCCTGAGCTTGACCCCCAGAGCTTGCTCAAACTCATGTCTATCGAGTCAATATTCCCATCCAACCATCTCACCCTCTGTAGTCCCCTGTTCCTCCTGCCTTCAATCTTTCCCAGCATCAGGGTTTTTTCCAATGAGTCAGTTCTTCACATGAGATGGCCAAAGGATTGCAGCTTCAACTTCAGCAACAGTCCTTCCAATGAATATTCAGGACTGATTTCCTTTAGGATTCACTGGTTGGATTTCTTTACAGTCCAAGGGACTTTCAAGAGCCTTCTCCAAACAACAGTTCAAAAGCATTGGTTCTTCAGTGCTCAGCCTTTGTTATGGTCCAACTCTTGCATCCATACATGACTACTGGAAAAGCCATAGCTTTGACTAGATGAACCTTTTTTGGCAAAGTAGTGTCTCTGCTTTTTAATATGCTGTCTAGGTTGATCACAGCTTTTCTTCCAAAGAGCAACATCTTTTAATTTCATGGCTGCAGTCACCATCTGCAGTGAATTTGGAGCCCTAGAAAATAAAGTCTCTCACTGTTTCCATTGATTCCCCGTCTATTTGCCATGAAGTGATGGGACCAGAAGCCATGATCTTCGTTTTCTGAATGTTGACTTCTTAAGTCAGCTTTTTCATTATGGACAGAAAGCAAATTAGACCATAAGTGAGAGTTTATTCCTGGGGTCTTAATTCCTTTTATTACATTGATCTACAGTACTATCTATGATGCATTACCCATATTAAAACTCTGGCTGCCTTTTTAGAACGTAATCCTGAATTTCATATGGGAATGCAAAAACTGAAACAATTTTGTAAAAGGAGAAAAAAGAGACCCTACACTTTACAATTTTAAAACTTATAACAAAATTACAATAAATTGTGGTGCTGGCGTATGGATACTATTTTAGATCAAGGTAATAAATGGAATTAAGACCGTAGGAATAAGCTCTCATTTATTGTTTACTTTGCTTTCTATCCATAATGAAAACAGTACATCTATCTTCTTCAAATTTTCTTGCCACTGTATATTTTAAATGTTGCTGTTCATCAGAGGAGAATATTTTTCTATCTGTAATTATTGAATGGACTCAGGAGACTACTTTCAAGTAGAGGAGACCTTCTCAAACCTCATAGTACATTTGAATAATCAGGGTACCTTAATAAAATGCACATTCCAAATCATTAATTTTGAATTTGGATCTGAAATCTTGCATATCTGACAAGTTAAGTAAACTGGGCACAAGTTTGGTAACCATAGTCCACAGTAAGGAAATGGCAATCCACCCCAGTGTTCTTGCCTGGAGAATCCCAGGGACGGAGGAGCCTGGTGGGCTGCCGTCTATGGGGTCACACAGAGTCGGACACGACTGAAGCGACTTAGCAGTAGCATTAGTAAAATGGGAAATGTTATGGAAACAGAATGATTTATATGCTGTTGCTGCTGCTAAGTCGCTCAGTCGTGTCTGACTCTTAGTGACCCCATGGACTGCAGCCTACCAAGCTCCTCCATCCATGGGATTTTCCAGGCAAGAGTACTGGAATGGGTCGCCAGTGCTTTCTCCAACTTATGTGCTAAGTTACCCTAATTATTCAAAATTTGCATTGCAGTCAGATTCTTTAGTAGGTGAGCCACTAGGGAAGCCCAAGAATATTGGAGTTGGTAGCCTATACCTTCTCTAGCAGATCTTCCTGACCCAGGAATTGAACTGGGATCTCCTGAATTGCAGGTGGATTCTTTATCAGTTGAGCTGCCAGGGAATCCTAGTAAAATTGAAAATGTTATGGTAAAAAAAAAAAAATGACCTATGTGGTCAAGAAGCCTGAAAACATTCAAATACACAAAATTAAAAAAAAAAAAAAGTCATATCAGTAGAATATTCATATTATCAGAATTAATCCATAATAGATATGGAATAGGAAATATACCAAATCAAGAAATTTCAATAATACCAATAACTTATTATATTTCCTTAGAGCTTATAATTAAGAAAATATGTTAAAAAGAAAAAATATCACACAGAACAAGATGAGTAAGCAAAAGTTGATTTTATTCTGATCCTATTGCCAGCAGCTGGGGAGACAGCACAGATCAAGCCTGCATACCCAGCTCCATGGAAAGGAAAGGCAACAAGATTTTAAATACTGGAGTGAGTTAGTGGAAAATTACTGAGTGATACTAAGTGGGAGGTTGATCAACTGGATATGTCTACTACATTAAGTGGTTCCCAAGTTTGCAAATGTTTTCCTCCATGATTAGGCCATTTGTGTTTGATAATTAGCTTTTCCCAAAGAAAAGAAAATTTTCTCCTATCTTCATCACTAAAAGTAGTTTTGCAACTTGAAGCAAGGCTCTAGGTTAGATAGAAATTAGTCTCCTACACTCCTATAGAGACTGACACATAGGGACTGCTTCTTCCTTGATTACTTTAAAAGGGATGGCTCCAAGGTCTTTGAGAATAATCAGTGGTGGTTGTTATTGTTCAGTTGCTAAGTTGTGCCCAACTCTTTGTGACTCCATGGACTGTGACACCTTGAGCTCTTCTGTCCTCCTCTGGCTTTCCTGAAGACTCAGGGGTAAAGAATCCACCTGCCAATGCACAAGATGGTGGTTCAGTCCCTGGGTTGGGAAGACCCCCTGCAGAAGGAAATGGCAATTCACCCCAGTATTCTTACCTGGAAAATTCCATGGACAGAGGAGGCTGATGGTAGGCAGTCCATGAGGCTGCAAAAGTAGAAAGACAGTCCTGAGTTACAAAACTGGAAAGAGCCTTTTAAAAAGATATTTATCTCAAAGGGATAAAGAAATAAATTAAAATTACACATTTTAATGCTCTAAGCAAATAAATAGGTCAGATGATTCAGGAGAAAGTCATGAAACACCCATCAAGTAAATACCTAAATATATATTAGAAGTCATTGAAAGTGTCTACTTGAAATAGAAAGCTTTGTTTTGATCAGAGTTGTTTAAAATTTCAGTTTAATATGCAAGAAGCAAACATATCCATCATTCTGGACTTCTTGAAATTTTGCTAAATGTATAACTGTTCATATTATGCAATATTGGTTTTCAGTAGTTAAAGTTATGTGCTATGTTTTGTTATTTTGACAAGGAGATTCTTATACATACAGAAAGCTAGCATCATTGATCCAGTGGTTTATTGATTGTATTGTATTGTTTCATATTGCATTATTCAAGGGAAATTTAGTTGTAGAGCCTAAGAACATTGCACATTCATCTGATTAGTGTCATACAGATTGCAGACCTTATATTTAGCAAGAAGAAAACAGCTTTGATGATATTAGCTATGCAGTTTGAAATCTTGATAAAGTTCGGAGAGGAATCTCCCTAAAGTCACTTAAAAAAAAGGTCCTATGAGTCTAAACCAAGAGCAGAAGCACCATTCCATACAGAAAGCTGTCTGAGATTGACAGTAGTGAGGTTTCCCAGAAAAAGGCTGGTTGCCAGAAAAAGGCCTGATTCATGTTCAAGGAAATATTCTTCCAAATCTGAAGAATATTGACATATATATCTGAGAATATTTCAAATTCAGAGGACCAGTGAATTAAAGCTATCTCTGATGTACATACTCAAATGTACACAATGAATGCCATTCCCTGTAACAGGAAAGATCCATATATGTGTTAAAATCTAGAGTTTAAATATGCAGCAGAATACATGTACAAGCCTCTACCTTCTAAAAAGTAATTTTTAAGTCATCTGATTTTGAAAACAAATAACTAAACAGTGTAACCTCTAATTCAATCTATGACATAAAAGTAAGACACATAAAATTTTAACACAGAAATCTCAGAAAATCATCCTCAGATGCCCTAAGAAAATTACAGAATTTTACAGGGAAAATTCATGAGGTCCTAGGATAGACACCCTTCATTTCATGTGTCAAAAGCAAAGCTAGGAAAGCATGAACAGTTAGGGAGTGGCTATGAATAAAACTTGAGCATGTGATGGCTCAGCTGGTAAAGAATCCACCTGCAATGCAACAGACCCCCCATTCGATACCTGGGTCAGGAAGATCTACTGTAGAAGGGAAAAGCTACCCACTCCAGTATTCTTGGGCTTCTCTGGTGGCTCAGCTGGTAAAGAATGAGGGAGACCTGTGTTTGATCCCTGAGTTGGGAAGATCCTCTGGAGAAGGGAAAGACCATCCACTCCAGTATTCTGGCCTGGAGAATTCCATGGACTGTGTAGTCCATGGGATCCCAAAGAGTGGACAAGACTGAGTGACTTTCACTTTATTTTTCTTTTAACTGTCATGGCATTATTTGTTCAAAAAGTTTTTATTAGTTTGAAATTCATTCATTATTTTCACAACCTCTTGCAGAGGTGAAGAAAAGCAAATCTGAGATTTATTAACTTAGCTAATCCTCTCATTTAAATGTACCCTAATACTTAGTTTAACCTTTCTAGCTATGCCATATGATTATTCAACTGGGAAAAATGCTGGCTACCTTATAGTTTAATTGTGGATATTAAATGCAATAGTGTATATGAAACAATTAGCATGCTTCCTGTGCCAAACAAATGTTAGCTACTCTGTAAATATCATTATCATAAGATATTCAAACTGATTTAACCAATATTATTATCATATGTTATCTGATTCAGCAGTTCATGTACCTGATCACATACAATTACTTCTGTACATATTCTAAGTGAAGAATCAGCAAATGCAGTGGAGGGTTGGCAGGTTAATGACATTTCAATGATCCAAAGAACAGCAAAAAACAAACAAAAGTTTTCAGTTAAGAAAAATGTTTTTCTATTTTCTCTGTTATAAACAGTTCTACACCCAGCTTATGGAATGGCCACACTATTTTCCTTTGCTGATAAATATGACCTTTGTCCCTCTACTGGAGAAAAGCCACAGATTTTCATTCTCTAATTCTATAACCCTGGGATTTCTTTGGAAGGAATGATGCTAAGCTGAAACTCCAGTACTTTGGCCACCTCATGTGAAGAGTTGACTCACTGGAAAAGACTCTGATGCTGGGAGGGATTGGGGGCAGGAGGAGAAGGGGACGACTGAAGATGAGATGGCTGGATGGCATCACGGACTCAATGGACGTGAGTCTGAGTGACCTCCGGGAGATGGTGATGGACAGGGAGGCCTGGCGTGCTGCGATTCATGGGGTTGCAAAGAGTCGGACACGACTGAGCGACTGAACTGAACTGAACTGAATTCTATATTTACTCAACTTTTCTCGAGAAAGTTCACCTACATTTTTTCCTGAACTTCTATAAGTATTGTCACTAAAGATTGTTGTGCATACATTTTCTATCACAAAAAGTGTTAGTTTTTCATTTAAGCTAAATAACAGAAAAAAATATTGTAGAATATTTTCCCTCCTTGACTATTATTCAGTTTTGCTTTTATTTGAACTCAAATAAATTCACAATAATATATTAATGACATTTTAAATTGATATTTAAAAATGGCAGTATTTTGTTGTTGTTAGGTCATATAGTCATTTCTGACTCTTTTGTGATGCCATGGAGTGTAGAATATTGAGTTCCTCTGTCCATGGGATTTTCCAGGCAAGAATACTGGAGTGGGTTACCATTTCCTTCTATAGGAATCGTCCTGATCCAGGGATCAAACCCACATCTCCTGCATTGGCAGGCAGATTCTTCATTACTGAGCCACCAAGAAAGCACAAATGGCAATATTAATTGGTATCATTTGAAGGTAGCTTATTTAAATTTATAAACAACTGTCAGAAATCAAGTTTTGCTTATCTTGATTTGAGTTGCAACATTTTACTGACTTGACAAGATAAGTGAACTCTACTTATATAAGAGATTGATGTACATGCTTGTTTGAACTTAATTTGAAGATTAATGTTCCAAATCAAGCCTTCCTTTTTCTTTAAAGAAAATGTATTAAAAATTAAATATAATTCACTGAAACTTCCATTTACTCTATATGTTTACTTTTTTCTGATGTTGAAATCAATTATTTTCATTGTTTGAGGTTCAGAACATCTTCTATGCCACTGGAATATAATCTACTGACTATAATATAAAGATCTCATTGGGACAGCAGTCCCAAGATGGAAGAGGAATAGGACAGGGAGACCACTTTCTCCCCTACAAATTCATCAAAAGATCATTTGAATTCTGAGCTACTTCCACAAAACCACTTCTGAATGCTGGTGGAGGACACTGGACACGGAGAAAGGCAGCCCATTCTCTTCAAAAGGAGGTAGGACAAAATATAAAGGACAAAAAGAAAGACAAAAACCTAGGGATGAATACCGGTCCTGGGGAGGGAGACATGAAGGAGGAGACGTTTCCAAACCATAGGAAACGCTCTCACAGACATGTCTGTGGGGAGTTTTGGAATATCAGAGGGCAACATAGCCAGGTTCAGTCGCTCAGTTGTGTCCAACTCTTTCCGACCCCATGGACTACAGCATTCCAGGCCTCCCTGTCCATCACCAATTTCCGGAGTTTACTCAAACTCGTGTCCATTCAGTCAGTGATGACTTCTAATCACCTCATCTTCTGTTGTCCCCTTCTCCTCCTGCCTTCAATCTTTCCCAAAATCAGGGTCTTTTCAAATGAGTCATCTCTTCACATTAGGTGGCCCAAATATTGGAGTTTCAGCTTCCACATCAGTCCTTCCTATGAACACCCAGGACTGATCTCCTTTAGGATGGACTGGTTGGATCTTCTTGCAGTCCAAGGGACTCTCAAGAGTCTTCTCCAACACCACAGTTCAAAAGCATCAAATCTTCTGTGCTCAGATTTCTTTATAGTCCAACTCTCACATCTATACATGACTACTGGAAAGACCATAGGATTGATTAGATGGACCTTTGTTTGCAAAGTACTGTCTCTGCTTTTTAAAATGCTGTCTAGGTTGGTCATAACTTTCCTTCCAAGGAGTAAGCATCTTTTAATTTCATAGCAGCAATCACAATCTGCAATGATTTTGGAACCCCCCCAAAATAAAGTCAGACACTGTTTGCACTGTTTCCCCATATATTTGCCATGAAGTGATGGGACTGGATGCCATGATCTTCGTTTTCTGAATGTTGAGCTTTAAGCCAATTTTTTCACTCTCCTCTTTCACTTTCATCAGGAGACTCTTTAGTTCTTCTTCGCTTTCTGCCATGAGGGTGGTGTCATCTGAATATCTGAGGGTATTGATATTTCTCCCGCCAATCTTGATTCCAGCTTGTGCTTCCTCCAGCCCAGTGTTTCTCATGATGTACTCTACATATAAGTTAAATAAGCAGGATGACAATATACAGCCATGAATTACTCCTTTTCCTATTTGGAACCAGTCTGTTGTTCCATGTCCAGTTCTAACTGTTGCTTCCTGACCTGCATACAGGTTTCTCAAAAGGCAGGTCAGGTAGTCTTCTTTTCCATCTCTTTCAGAATTTTCCACAGTATATTGTGATCCACCCAGTCAAAGCCTTTGGCATAGTCAATAAAGCAGAAATAAATGGTTTTCTGGAACTCTCTTGCTTTTTCCATGATCCAGTGAATGTTGGCAATTTGATCTCTGGTTCTTCTGCCTTTTCTAAAACCAGCTTGAACATCTGGAAGTTCATGGTTCACGTATTGCTGAAGCCTGGCTTGGAGAATTTTGAGCATTGCTTTACTAGCGTGTGAGATGAGTGCAATTGTGCAGTAGTTTGAGCATTCTTTGGCATTGACTTTCTTTGGGATTGGAATGAAAACTGACCTTTTCCAGTTCTGTGGCCACTGCTGAGTTTTCCAAATTTGCTGGCATATTGAGTGCAGCATTTTCACAGCATAATCTTTTAGGATTTGAACTAGCTCAACTGGAATTCCATCACCTCCACTATCTTTGTTCATAGTAATGCTTGCTAAGGCCCACTTGACTTCACATTCCAAGATGTCTGGCTCTAGGTGAGTGATCACACCATCATGATTATCTGGATCTGACGATCTTTTTTGTACAGTTCTTCTGTGTAGCCTTGCCACCTCTTCTTAATATCTTCTGCTTCTCTTAGGTCCATACCATTTCTGTCCTTTATTGAGCCAATCTTTGCATGAAATGTTCCCTTGGTATCTCTAACTTTCTTGAAGGGATCTATAGTCTTTCGTATTCTTTTGTTTGCCTCAACTTCTTTGCATTGATTGCTGAGGAAGGTTTTCTTATTGCTCGTTGCTATGCTTTGGAGCTCTGCATTCAGATGGGTATATCTTTCCTTTACTCCTTTGCTTTTCACTTTCCTTCTTTTCATAGCGATTTGTAATACCTCCTCAGGCAGCCATTTTACTTTTTTGCATTTCTTTTTCTCGGGGATGGTCTTGATCCCTGTCTTCTGTACAATGTCACGAATCTCTGTCCATGGTTCATCAGGTACTCTGTCTATCAGTAAAAAAAAAAAAAACTCCCAGAATATGCACCTAACATAACTGCCAGCAAAGAAGTAGCCCAGAACCTTGTGTCCACCACCATCATGAGGGGGTGGACAGGGAACTGTGGGCTGCATAATTGGTGCTAAAGGTAAGGACCATCATATGGTGCCTTGGCCAGAATTCAATCTGGGTGTCCCACATGGGAGGCGAGAATTCTAATACTGACCCACTAATGCAGTGGCCGTGTATATTGTCACCCTGCTTACTTAACTTATATGCAGAGTACTTCATGAGAAACACTAGGCTGGATAAAGCATAAGATAGAATCAAGATTGCTGGGAAAAATATCAATAAGCTTAGATAAGCAGATGACACCATCCTTATGGCAGAAAGCAAAGAAGAACTAAAGAGCCTCTTGATGAAAGTGAAAGAGGAGAGTGAGAAAGTTGGCTTAAAGCTCAACATTCAGAAAACGAAGATCATGGCATCCGGTCCCATCACTTCATGGGAAATAGATAGGGAAACAGTGCAAAGAGTGGCAGATTTTATTTTTTGGAGCTCCAAAATCACTGCAGATGTTGATTGTAGCCAGGAAATTAAAAGACACTTACTCCTTGGAAGGAAAGTTATGACCAACCTAGGCAGCATATTATAAAGCAGAGACATTACTTTGCCAGCAAAGGTCTGTCTAGTTAAGGCTATGGTCTTGCCAGTAGTCATGTATAGATGTAAGAGTTGGGCTATAAAGAAAGCTGAGCACCAAAGAATTGATGACTTTGAACTGTGATGTTGAAAAAGAATCTTGAGAGTCCCTTGGACTGCAAGGAGATCCAACCAGTTTCTCCTAAAGGAGATCAATCCTGAGTGTTCATTTGAAGGACTGATGTTGAAGCTGAAACTCCAGTACTTTGGCTACCTGATGGGAAGAGCTGACTCATTTGAAAATACCTTGATGCTGGGAATGCTTGAAGGCAGGTGGAGAAGGTGACGACAGAGGAGGAGATGGTTAGATGGCATCATCAACTCAATGGACATGAGTTTGGGTAAACTCCGGGAGTTGCTGATGGACAGGGAGGCTTGGCATGCTTCAGTCCATGGGGTCTCAAAGAGTCAGACATGACTGAGAGACTGAACTGAACTGAACTGAACTAAAGGTAAGGACCGGGGAGCCTGAAAGTCCTGAGGACAATCTGAGGGAGCTGGGATTGCCTCAGAGAAAATAAAAGATAACTTTCTCACGAAAGTCTCTAACATGCAGCCTGGCCTGCTCACAGAACAAAAGATTGAGTGAATACCAAAGAAGAGCTAGCTGGATGCATACAGTCCCCTTCTCCCCTCCACCAGAGGCAGAGAGGCAGGCCAGCGACAGCCAGGGCCAGAAAGCAAGGAGCTGCTGCAATCTTGGCCTTGGAGACCAGCATCCTCCACCAAACTGTAAGCAGGCTCCCAGTTGCCAACCATGTCTTCTTGGGATTTTGGACAGTTGACATCTACCAGGAGGGCCACAGCCTGAAATCAGTTCCCCAGAGGAGACACTCAGCATACCTGAGATGGTGCTCTCATGGCACACCCAGCAATCTGAGCAGCTGGGCATGGGGAAGTGACTAAAATGCATGGTCCACCAGGGACAATGTGTTGGCCAAACACCTGGTCGCTTGAGCTGCTCAGACCTGGAAGGGCACAAAACTCATGCCCAACTCAGTCTGTGCACTTCTGGAGTATCCAAGAAACTGAGTGGCTTAGACCTGGGAAGTGCACGAAATGCAGGGCCCACTTTTGACAGTGCCCCTGCAGAGCACCCTGAAGCCTGAGCAGTGTAGGCCCAGGTAGCACAGGCCACCTTGAGCTGGGGCAAACCCAGTGTGGTTCATACACTGTGAGCACTCCCCACACATGCCAGTGATATTTGTTTGCAATATCCCTCCCTCCCCACAACACAACTGAGCCAGTGAGCCTAAATAAGTGACCACATTCACCCCCTTGTGTCAGGAAATTGGACACTGAAGAGACTTGCAAAAAGAGGAAGCCAAAATTAAAAAAAAGAAGAGAGAACGACTCTGGAAGTGAAAGGTGCAAAAGATTAAAACCCTGTAGTTAACATTGACTAAGCATTGGAGGGGACCTATAGACCTTGAGAAAAAGTACAAGCTGGCAAATGGAACTATCTGAAACTGAACTGACCCCACACTTTCCACAACAGCTCCAGAGAAATTCCTAGAAATATTTTTATTATTATCACTTTTAAAAAAGATCTTTATTAATCCTTTAATTTTCATTTTTATAACCTATTATTACCTTGCAAAAAAAAATCCAAGTTTTAAAGAAAATTTCATAAATATATATATATTTTATAATTTTTGTGACTGATTTTGTTTGATATTTTTAATATTGTTATTTTGAGAGTCTAACCTCTACTCTAGATTTTTAATCTTGGCTTTTTGGTATTTGTTATCAATTTTGTACCTTTAAGACTCTAATCTTCAGTTTCCATTTTCACTTAGGGATATGACTGTTTGTTCTTTCCCCTTTTGACTCTCCCTTTTCTCCCCCAGGTATCCTCCATCTCCTCCCTCCCCCTTCTCTTCCTCATGTAACTCTGTGAATCTCTCTGGGTGTTCCAGACTGTGGAGAACACGTAGGGAGTTGATTACTGGCTAGGGTGCTCTCTCCCGTTTTGACTCCTCTTCACCTCCTAGTCACCTCTATCTCTTCCCTCTCTCTATCTCCATCTCTCTCCCACCCTCTTTTCCTCTCCATGTAACTCTGTGAACCTCTCTATGTGTCCCTTGCTATGGATAATTGTTTCACCACTAATCTGGATGCTTTATCATCTGTGCTGTATGGATGGAGAAGTTTAGAGGCTACTGTAAGAATAAGACTGAAAGCTAGAGGCAGGAGGCTTAACTTCGAAACTTGAGAACTTCAGAGAACCCCCGATTCCTGGGAACATTAATAGACAAAAGCTCACCCAAAAGCATCCATAACTACACTGAAACCAGGCTCCACCCAAAAGCCAATAATTTCCAGAGCAAGACATGCCATGTTAATTCTCCAGCAAAGCAGGAACACATCCCTGAGCATTAAAAGATAGGCTACCTAAAGCCATGCCAAACCCAAAGACATGACAAAACTCACTACTAGACACTTCATTGCACCTCCAGAGAGAAGGGATCCAGCTTCACCCGCCAGAACACAGACACGAATTTGCCCAGGAAAACTTGACAAGTCACTGCTCCAACCCCACCCACAATAAAGAGGAATAATGAACTTCCAGTCTACAGAAAGGGAATCTCAAACACAGAAATCCAAACAAAATGAAGAGGCAGAGAAATATTCAGCAAGTGAAGGAACATGATAAATGTCCACCAAACCAAAAAAAAGAGGAGGTGATAAGGAGTCTACTTGAAAAAAAATTCATGATAATGATAGTACAGATGATCCAAAATCTTGAAAACAAAATGGAGCTACAGATACATAGATTAGAAAGAATTGAGATGATGCAAGAAATATTTAACAAGGACCTGAAAAAAAATAAAGAAGAGTAGACCAATAATGAATAATGCAGTAACCAAAAGCACTCTGGAGGGAATCAACAGTAGAATAACTGAGGCAGAAGATAGGGTAAGTGAGGAGGAAGATAGAATGGTGGAAATAAATGAAGCAGAGAGGGGAAAAAAAAGAATTAAAAAAGTGAGGACAAACTCAGAAACCTCTGGGACATTGTTAAATGCCCCAACATTTGAATCATAGGAGTCCCAGAAGAAGAGGACAAAATGAAAGGGCATGAGAAAATGCTTGAGGAGATGATAATAGTTGAAAACCTCCTTAAAATGGGGAAGGAAATAGCCATCTAAGTCCAAGAAACCCAGAGAGTCCCAAACTGATAAACCCAAGGCAAAACACCCCAATAAAAATATTAATCAAACTAATGAAGATCAAACACAAAGAGCAAATATTAAAAGCTACCTCTTGAGAAATCTGTATGCAGGTCAGGAAGCAACAGTTAGAACTGGACATGGAACAACAGACTGGTTCCAAATAGGAAAAGGAGTCCGTCAAGGCTGTATATTGTCACCCTGCTTATTTAACTTATATGCAGAGTACATCATGAGAAATGCTGGGCTGAAAGAAACACAAACTGGAATCAAGACTGCTGGGAGAAATATCAATAACCTCAGATATGCAGATGACACCACCCTTATGGCAGAAAGTGAAGAGGAGCTAAAAAGCCTCTTGATGAAAGTAAAAGAGGAGAGCGAAAAAATTGGCTTAAAGCTCAGCATTCAGAAAACGAAGATCATGGCATCTGGTCCCATCATTCCATGAGAAATAGATGGAGAAACAGTGGAAACATTGTCAGACTTTATTTTTTTGGGCTCCAAAATCACTGCAGATGGTGACTGCAGCCATGAAATTAAAAGACGCTTACTCCTTGGAAGAAAAGTTATGACCAACCTAGCCCTAGATAGCATATTCAAAAGCAGAGACATTACTTTGCCGACTAAGGTCCATCTAGTCAAGGCTATGGTTTTTCCAGTAGTCATTTATGGATGTGAGAGTTGGACTGTGAAGAAGGCTGAGTGCTGAAGAATTGATGCTTTTGAACTGTGGTGTTGGAGAAGACGCTTGAGAGTCGCTTGGACTGCAAAGAGATCCAACCAGTCTATTCTGAAGGAGATCAGCCCTGGGATTTCTTTGGAAGGAATGATGCTAAAGCTGAAACTCCAGTACTTTGGCCACCTCATGCGAAGAGTTGACTCGTTGGCAAAGAGCCTGATGCTGGGAGGTATTGGGGGCAGGAGGAGAAGGGGACGACCGAGGATGAGATGGCTGGGTGGCATCACTGACTCGATGGACATGAGTCTGAGTGAACTCCGGGAGTTGGTGATGAACAGGGAGGCCTGGTGTGCTGTGATTCATGAGGTCACAAAGAGTTGGACATGACTGAGCGACTGAACTGAACTGAACTGAAGGGAAAAGCAGCAAATAACACACAAGGGGATCCCCATAAGGATAACAGCTGATCGTTTCATAGAAACTCTTCAGGCCAGAAAGGAATGGCAGGGCATACTGAAAATGATGAGAGAGTAAAGCCTACAACCCGGATTACTATATCCAGCAAAGATCTTATTCAAATATGAAGGAGAAATTAAAAGCTTTACGGACAAGCAAAAGCTGAGAGAATTCAGCACCACCAAACCAGCTGTTCAACAAATGCTAAAAGACCTTCTCTAGACAGGAAACACAGAAAAGGTGTATAAACTCTAACCCAAAACAACAAAGTAAATGGCACTGGCTCCACCCAGCTGCCGCCCTGACCTCAGACGCCCCTGACCTCGGACGCGGGGTGTCTCCTCCCGGCCGCCCCTGAGCTCGGACGCGGGGTGTCTCCTCCCGGCCGCCCCTGACCTCGGACACAGGGTGTCTCCTCCCAGCTGCCACCCCGCATCTGAGGCCAGTGGAGGCTGGGGGGAGACACCCAACGTGGTCCGAGGTCAGGGCGGCGGCTGGGAGGAGATGCCCCAATTCCGAGGCCAGTGGCGGCCGCGGGGAGACACCCCTCATCCGAGGTCAGGGGCAGTCGGGAGAAGCCACCTTGAGCTTGAGGCCAGGGGCGGTGACCCCAGGGAGCCACCACAAGCCCGAGGCCAGGGGTGGCAGCTGGGAGGAGCCACCCACACCCGAGGACAGGGCCGGCGGCCCAGGAGGAGCAACCCAAGGATCAGTGGAGGGCCTAGAGGATCTATCCCACGTTGAAGGTCAGGAACGGTGGCGGTAAGGAGATACCCCGCGTCCATGGTAAGGAGCAGTGGCTGTGCTTTGCTGAAGCAGCCATGAAGAGATACCCCACACCCAGGGTAAGAGAAACCCAAGTAAGATGATAGGTGGTGCAAGAGGGCATCAGAGGGCAGACATACTGAAACCATACTCACAGAAAACTAGTCAATCTAATCACACTAGGACCACAGCCTTGTCTAACTCAATGAAACCAAGCCATGCCTGCAGGGCAACCCAAGGCGGGCGGGTCATGGTGGAGAGGGCTGACAGAACGTGGTCCACTGGAGAAGGGAATGGCAAGCCACTTCAGTATTCTTGCCTTGAGAACCCCATGAACAGTATGAACAGGCAAAATGATAGGATATCAAAAGAGGAACTCCCCAGGTCATTAGGTGCCCAATATGCTACTGGAGATCAGTGGAGCAATAAGTCCAGAAAGAATGAAGGGATGGAGCCAAAGCGAAAACAATACCCAGTTGTGCATGTGACTGGTGATAGAAGCAAGATCCGATGCTGTAAAGAGCAATACTGCATAGGAACCTGGAATGTCAGGTCCATGAATCAAGGCAAATTGGAAGTGGTCAAACAAGAGATGACAAGGGTGAACGTCGACATTCTAGGAATCAGCGAACTAAAATGGACTGGAATGGGTGAATTTAACTCAGATGACCATTATATCTACTACTGCGGGCAGGAATCCCTCAGAAGAAATGGAGTAGCCATCATGGTCAACAAAAGAGTCCGAAATGCAGTACTTGGATGCAATCTCAAAAATGACAGAATGATCTCTGTTCGTCTCCAAGGCAAACCATTCAATATCACAGTTATCCAAGTCTATGCCCCAACCAGTAATGCTGAAGAAGCTGAAGTGGAACGGTTTTATGAAGACCTACACGATCTGTTAGAACTAACACCCAAAAAAGATGTCCTTTTCATTATAGGGGACTGGAATGCTAAAGTAGGAAGTCAAGAAACACCTGGAGTAACAGGCAAATTTGGCCTTGGAATGCGGAATGAAGCAGGGCAAAGACTAATAGAGTTTTGCCAAGAAAATGCACTGGTCATAGCAAACACCCTCTTCCAACAACACAAGGGAAGACTGTACACGTGGACATCACCAGGTGGTCAACACCAAAATCAGATTGATTATATTCTATGCAGCCAAAGATGGAGAAGCTCTATACAGTCAACAAAAACAAGACCAGGAGCTGACTGTGGCTCAGATCATGAACTCCTTATTACCAAATTCAGACTCAAATTGAAGAAAGTAGGGAAAACCACTAGACCATTCAGGTATGACCTAAATCAAATCTTTGACAAAGGAGGCAAAAATATGCAATGGAGAAAAGATAATCCCTCTAACAAGTGGTGCTGGGAAAACTGGTCAACCACCTGTAAAAGAATGAAATTAGAACACTTTTTAACACCATACACAAAAATAAACTCAAAATGGAGTAAAGATCTAAATTTAAGACAGGAAACTGTAAAACTCCTAGAGGAAAACATAGGCAACATTGTCTGAAATAAATAACAGTAAGATCCACTATGATATACCTTCCAGAATAATGGAAATAAAAGCAAAAATAAACAAATGGGACCTAATTAAACTTAAAAGCTTTTGAAGGAAACTATAAGAAAAGTGAAGAGACAGCCTTCAGAATGGGAGAAAATAACAGCAAACAAAGCAACTGACAAAGAATTAATCTCAAAAATATACAAGCAGCTCATGCAACTCAATACCAGAAAAATAAATGACCTAATCAAAAAATGGGCCAAAGAACTAAACAGACATTTCTGCCAAAGAAGACATGCAGATGGTTAACAAACACATGGAAAGATGCTTAACATCACTCATTATCAGAGAAATGCAAATCAAAACCACAATGAGGTACCATCTCATGCCAGTCAGAATGACTGCTATCAAAATGTCTACAAAAATTAAGTATTGGAGAGGGTGTGGAGAAAAGGGAACCCTCTTACACTGTTGGTGGGAATGCAAAATAATACAGCCACTATGGAGAACGGTGTGGAGATTCCTTAAAATAGAACTGGAAATAGAACTGTCATACAACCCAGCAATCCCATTGCTGGGCATACACACCAAGGAAACCAGAATTGAAAGAGATATATGTAGCCCAATGTTCATCACAGCACTGTTTAGAATAGCCAGGACATGGAAGCAACCTTAATGTCCATTGGCAGAAGAATGGATAAGAAAGCTGTGGTACATATACACAATGGAATATTACTCAACGATTAAAAAAATGCATTTGAATCAGTTCTAATGAGGTGGATGAAACTGGTGCCTATTATACAGAGTGAAGTAAGTCAGAAAGAAAAACACCAGTACAGTATACTATTGCATATATATGGAATTTAGAAAGAGGGTAACAATGACCCTATATGTGAGACAGCAGCAGAGACACAGACATAAAGAACAGAATTTTGGACTCTTGAGAGGAGGCGAGGGTGGGATTATTTGAGAGAATATTATTGAAACCAGTATATTACTTTATGCAAAATCAATGACCAGTCCAAGTTTGATGCATGAAACAGTGCATTCAAAGCCAGTACACTGGTATGACCAAGAGGGATGGGATGGGGAGGGAGGTGGGAAGGGGGTTCAGGATGGGGAACACATGTTACACCTGTGGTGGATTCATGTCAATGCATGAAAAAATCAATACATATTGTAAAGTAATTAGCCTACAATTAAAATAAATAAATTTATATTAAAAATAAAATTAATTAAATAAAAAGATCTCATTGGTATATCTCTGTAATTATTCAAAAAGTAAAGGCATAAGTAATAAGCTTGATGAACAGGCAGTTGTTTCTTTTAATATTAGTTGAAGAATCCGTGGGCAAATGCCTACTTGACCTTCTTGAAAGCAGCTTGCTTCCAACACTCATAACTGATGTTCATACATGATCACTTGGCTGTCAATATTCGCAACCATCTGTTATGGTGGCAACATGCCTACTCACAAAATAATGTGGTATTTTAGATTGTAGGTGCCAATTAAGTAGATTGGCAATCCTAAATTCTAAGAGCATTTTTCCTTACAGAAAGTGATGCTACATTAGCACTCACATGGATTTTTATCACTAAACCATCTGTACACTTTTGGGGCCTTCATGGGAGGAAATCTTCATAGAAGAAAAACAGAGAGTACTTGAAAAAAATTGGTGGGAATCTGTTGAGAAGTAATCAGATCTTGTTATACCTGGATCTATTTTAAAATTGACTTTATATATATGAGCATAAAACTACCAAACCTATGAAAAGCCATAAAACTTATAAGTAATTACTTGCATAAGTAACTGAAAGAAATATCATTGATATATTTTTTTTGGGTCAGTATGGGTTTTTAGTTCAGTTCAGTCGCTCAGTCGTGTCCGACTCTTTGCGACCCCATGAATCGCAGCACGCCAGGC
>SJYT01026351.1:0-38149 GCA_006410635.1 Cephalophus harveyi | reverse complement strand
CAGGCTCCTCTGTCCATGGGATTTTCCAGGCAAGAGTACTGGAGCGGGGTGTCATTGCCTCCTCTGATCTCCTTCATACCTGTCTCTTATACACATCTCATATCAGATCTATGTATACAGATATTTAAATGCTATATTTACATTGCTATATGTGGAATATAGAATAGATTACTAGATTATAATTTAAGAAAATAATTTTAATCCTCATTTGTTCAATTTATATATATATATATGTTATCATTTGTCAAATTTTCATTCTATCTATTTATGAGTTCAAAAAAATTCATCAGGTTATTAACATACAAAATTGCTATATGGCACCAAAAGCAAAATCTTTTAAGAGCTCTTGGTATGGACTTTGTAGACTTTTATCTGGTATAAAACAATGCCTATTTTTATTAAATAATCCTAGTGAATTATTTGAGTATGGTTTTATACAAACTATCTCCTTATAAATTAAAATTATAAATAAATGTGTCAGACTCTCTTGAAAAATTGGAAGTGTGTGGGTTGCATTTCAAAACTGAAGCTGAGGAAAAGGAGCCCAAAAATTGGATTTTGTGTATCACTTTAACAAAATCTAAGGTTATTCTCACTGGACAGTTTATGTATTATGTTTCTAAAACAGAATACTGGATGAAGATTCACTACTTAGGCCATATTTTCCTATGAATTTAAATTAAGGTAGGCATAAGAGGGGGAAAAGTTTCAGTTGCTCATATTTTTTGAAATCCCTAAACTATGCCAAAGCCTTTAACTGTGTGGATCACAATAAGCTNGAATACTGGATGAAGATTCACTACTTAGGCCATATTTTCCTATGAATTTAAATTAAGGTAGGCATAAGAGGGGGAAAAGTTTCAGTTGCTCATATTTTTTGAAATCCCTAAACTATGCCAAAGCCTTTAACTGTGTGGATCACAATAAGCTGTGGAAAATTCTGAAAGAGGTGGGAATACCAGACCACCTGACCTGCCTCTTGAGAAACCTGTATGCAGGTCAGGAAGCAAAAGTTAGAACTGGACATGGAACAACAGACTGGTTCCAAATAGGAAAAGGAGCATGTCAAGGCTGTAAATTGTCACCCTGCTTATTTACCTTATATGCAGAGTACATCATGAGAAATGCTGGGCTGGAAGAAGCACAAGCTGGAATCAAGATTGCCGGGAGAAATATCAATAACCTCAGATGTGCAGATGACACCACCTTTATGGCAGAAAGTGAAGAACTAAAAAGCCTCTTGATGAAAGTGAAAGTGGAGAGTGAAAAAGTTGGCTTAAAGCTCAATATTCAGAAAATGAAGATCATGGCATCCGGTCCCATCACTCCATGGGAAATAGATGGGGAAACAGTGGAAACAGTGTCAGACGTTATTTTTTTGGGCTCCAAAATCACTGCAGATGGTGACTGCAGCCATGAACTTAAAAGATGCTTAGTCCTTGGAAGAAAAGTTATGACCAACCTAGATAGCATATTGCAAACCAGAGACATTACTTCACCAACAAAGGTCCGTTTAGTCAAGGCTACAGTTTTTCCAGTGGTCATGTATGGACGCAAGAGTTGGACTGTGAAGAAAGCTGAGCACTGAAGAATCGATGCTTTTGAACTGTGGTGTTGGAGAAGACTCTTGAGAGTCCCTTGGACTGCAAAGAGATCCAACCAGTCCATCCTAAAGGAGATCAGCCTTGGGTGTTCCTTGGAAGGAATGATGCTAAAGCTGAAACTCTAGTACTTTGGCCACCTCATGCGTAGAGTTGACACATTGGAAAAGACTGTGATGCTGGGAGAGATTGGGGGCAGGAGGAGAAGGGGATGACGGAGGATGAGATTGCTGGATGGCATCACTGACTCAATGGACGTGAGTTTGAGTGAACTCCGGGAGATGGTGATAGACAGGGAGGCCTGGTGTGCTGTGATTCAAGTGGTCACAAAGAGTCGGATGCAACTGAGTGACTGGACTGAACTGAAGCTTCTTATAAAGCTTCTATTTTTTTAATAACTAGAATTTGAAATAAAATATTTGAATACTCTAAATAGAAACCAAAACTATCAAATTATTGATTAGGTTGAGGTCATTTTCTTTCACTTTACTTAACTCATGAGTATAACTGTGTTCTACTTATTTTGTTCTGTGTTTTAAAAGTATCCGTGAGATGTTTAGTGTCCTGAAAGAGGTGACTGTCTTAAATTTATTAATGTACATTACTTGTTTGATAATTTTTTTTTTATTCACAAGGCTCCTGGTAGTTTTTTTTTTTTTTTTTTTTCTTTCCACATTCAGTGGCATACATTACGATTTATAACGTGTTGAATGTGTTTAGCTACCTGGACAGTTAAGTTGTTCAGTCATGTCCAACTCTTTGTGACCCATTGGACTACAGCATGCCAGGCTTCCCTGTTCTTTACCATCTCTTGGAGCTCACTCAAACTCATGTCCCTTGAGTCGGTAATGACATCCAACCATCTCATCCTCTATCGTCCCCTTCTCCTCCTGCCCTCAATCTTTCCCAGGATCAAGGTCTTTTCCAGTGAGTCAGCTCTTTGCATTAGGTGTCCAAAGTACTAGAGCTTCAGCTTCAGCATCAGTCCTTTCAATGAATATCCAGGATTGACTTCCTTTAGGATTGACTGGTTCAATCTCCTTGCTGTCCAAGGAATTCTCAAGAGTCTTCTCCACTACAGTTCAAAGGCATCAGTTCTTCCATGCTCAGCCTTTTTTATTGTCCAGCTTTCATATTCATACATGACTCCTGGAAAAACCATAGTGTTGATTATACAGACCTTTGTAGGCAAAGTAATGTCTCTGCTTTTTAATATGCTGTCTAGGTTTGTCATTGCTTTTCTTCCAAGGAGCAAGCATCTTTTAATTTCATGGCTGCAGCCACTGTCCACAGTGATTTTGGAGCCCAAGAAAGTAAAGTATGTCATTGTTTTCCCATCTATTTGCCATGAAGTAATGGAACCAGATGCCATGATGTTCGTTTTTATGAATATTGAGTTTTAAGCCAACTTTTTCACTCTCACCTTTCACCTTTATCAAGAGACTCTTCAGTTCCTCTTCACTTTCTGACATAATGGTGGTATCATCAGCATATCTGAAGTTACTGTCATTTCTCCCAGCAATCTTGATTCCAGCTGGTGCTTCATCCAGCTGGCATTTCATATGATGTACTCTGCATAGAACTTAAATAAGCAGGGTAGCATTATTTTTTTCTATCTCCTTCATGCTAAGCTGCTAAGTCGCTTCAGTCATGTCCAGCTCTGTACGACCCCATAGACGGCAGCCCACAAGGCTCCCCCATCCCTGGGATTCTCCAGACAAGAACACTGGAGTGGGTTGCCATTTCTTTCTCCAATGCATGAAAGTGAAAAGTGAAAGTGAAGTCGCTCAGTCGTGTCCGACTCTTAGCGACCCCATGGACTGCAGCCCACCAGGCTCCTCTGTCCATGGGATTTTCCAGGCAAGAGTACTGGAGTGGGGTGTCATTGCCTCCTCTGATCTCCTTCATACTGTCACTATAAATTATACTCATTGGGGCATTCTTTCTTTGCCTCTTGTTTTTCAGTCACTAAGTCATATCTGACTCTCTGCAACATCATGGACTGCAGCATGCCAGGCTATCCTGTCCTTCACTATCTCCTGGAGATTACTAAAATTCTGTAACTATCTAATCCTCTGTCACCCCTTCTCCTCCTGCCTTCAGTGTTTCCCAGCATAAAGGTCTTTTCCAATGAGTCAGCTCCTTGCATCAGGTGACCAAATTATCGGAGATTCTTCAGTCCCTCCAAATAATATTATGGGTTGATTTCCCTTAGGATTGACTGGCTTGATCTCCTGGCTCTCCAAAGGACTCTCAAGAGTCTTTTACAGCACCACATTTCAAAGGCATCAATTCTTCCACACACAACCTTTTTTATTGTCCATGACTACTGAAAAAATCACAGCTTTGACTATACCAGCTTTTGTAGGCAATGTCTCCATTTTTTGATATGCTGTTTAGGTTTATCATTGCTTTTCTTTCCAAGGAGGAAGAGTCTTTTAGTGTCATGGCTACAGTCACTGTCCACAGTGATTGTGGATACCAAGAAAATAAAGTGTCACTGTTTACACTTTTCCCCTATCTATTTGTCACAAAGTGATGGGACTGGATATCATGATCTTTGTTTTTTGAATGTTAAGTTTTAAGCCATATTTTTCACTCTCTTCTTTCACCCTCAAGAGGCTCTTTAGTTTCTCTTCACTTTATACCATTAGAGTCATGTCATCTGCATATCTGAGGCTGTTGATATTTCTACAGTCAATCTTGAATTCAGCTTGTGAGTCATCTAACCTGGCATTCCACATGATGTACTCTGCATAGAAGTTAAATAATCAGGGTGACAATATATAGCCTTGATGTTCTCCTTTCCCAGTTTTGAACCAGTCTATTGTTCCATGTCTTGTTCTAACTTTTCCTTCTTGACCTACATACAGGTTTCTCATATGGCAGGTAAGGTGGTCTGGTATTCCCATCTCTTGAAGAATTTTCCACAGTTTTTTTTTTTTTTTTTGATCTACATAGTCACATGCTTTAGCATAGTCAGTGAAGCAGAAGTGTTTTTTTGTTTTTTTTTTCTGGAATTCTCTTACTTTTTCTATTATGCAAAGGAGGTTGGCAATTTGATATCTGGCTCATCTGTCTTTTTTAAAATTCAGTATATACATCTAGAAATTCTCAGTTCACATACAGGTGAATCCTAATTTGAAATACTTTGAATATTAACTTGCTATCATGTGAAATAGTGCAATTGCATTGTAGTTTGAATATTCTTTGGCATTGCCTTTGTTTGGGATTGGAATAAGACTGACCTTTGGAAAACTGCTAAGTTTTCCAAATTTGCTGGCATATTGAATACAACACTTTAACAGCATCATCTTTAAGGATTTGAAATAGCTCAGCTGGAATTCCATCACTTCCACCAGCTTTGTTCCTAGTAAATCTTCCTAAGGCCCACTTGACTTCACACTCCAGAGTGTCTGGCTCTGGGTGAGTGTCCATACCATCATGTTTATATGCATCATTAAGACCATTTTGTCTTGCCACCTCTTCATAATCTCTTCTTCTTCTGTTAGGTCCTTGTCATTTCTGTCCTTTATTGTGCCCATCTTTGCATCAGCTGTTCCCTTGGTACCTCCCACTTTCTTGAAGAGATCTCTAGTCTTTCCAGTTCTGTTGTTTTCCTCTATTTCTTTTCATTGTTCACTTAAGAAGGCGTTCTTATCCCTCCTTCCTATTCTTTGGAACTCTGCATTTAGATGGGTATATCTTCTCTTTTCTCCTTAGTCTTTCACTTCTCTTACAAGAGCTTCTTACTTGATAGGTTTCATCAGACAACCACTTTGCCTCCTGCATTTCTCTTCTTAGGGATGCTTTTGGTCACCATCTCTTGTATAAATGCTATGAACTTTCATCCGTAGTTTTAAAGGCACTCTGTCTTCTAGTTCTAGTTCCTTGAATGTACTTGTCACTTCCACTGCATAATCATAAGGGATTTGATTAATGCCTGAACACCCTAGCAGTTTCCTTATTTTCTTCAGTTTAATCCTGAATTTTGCAATTTGCATCTAGAAACGTTCTATTTGATCTCTTTATTTTTTATTTTATTTTTTGTCTGATTTGTTTTTTAGACAATTTCATGATTCTTCTTTTACCTAAGTGTCTCAATTATTTAACAAAATTGTCCTTTGTTATATGATCATGAAACAACTTGCTTTATGGTTAAGTCTTACTCTCACAATCAAACCAAAGGAAGGATGTCAGGGTCTCCCACATTGCAGGCAGATTAACATCTGAGCCACCAGGGAAGCCCAGAAAACAGTAAGTGAAAGTGAAAATGAATGTCGTTCAGTTGTGTCCAACTCTTTGCAACAGGACTATACAGTCCATGGAATTCTCCAGGCCAGAATACTGGAGTGGGTAGCCTTTCCCTTCTCCAGGAAATCAGCCCAACCCAAGGATTGAACCCAGGTCTCCCACATTGCAGGAAGATTCTTTACCAGCTGAGCCACAAGGGAAGCCCAGAAAACAATCTAAAACTAAATAAAAACACAAGTGAGTACAAGTAAAATGGGTAAATTTGTAGGAAATTCATGATTTGTATCAATGTCAACATCTTGGTTATGATAATACACTGAAGTTTTGCAATATGTTATCACCATGAGGAAATTAGATAAAGTTTATTACTTTTACAATTAGATGCTAATGTATGACTATCTCAAAACTTTAAACAACAAAAAGAAGAGAGTAAAAAGAGGAGGGATGTTGTGGGGATTGGCTGTTTTCTTTCCTATGTCTCTGTACATGATGGAAGCATAGGGCAGAGAAGGGGGCATTCGCCTATGTTAAGGAGAATGAGGAACAGCCGGAAGACCTTTATCCAAACATCTGGTTGTAACAAAATCTCTCCTTTCTTGAGGCAGCAGGAGACCTTAGGAGTTCTGTGACAAGTCCTTGGAGGTATTTCCTTTATGCATCTGCCTGTTGGCCCTTGAGAAGTCACCCTCCCATTGGTAATCAGTTAGTGATCAAAGACAACATAGGAAAATTTCCATGCCAGAAACTGTTAAAGCATATAAAAGAAAATTGCACTGCACACGTGTTGAAGACAGCAAAAGATTTCATGTGAGCTACTGCAACAACAGAGATAGACTTTAGCATAAAGATGAGTTCTACTCTGAATGTAGCAAAAGCATCTGGGGATTCACAGATGATGAGCAGAGTAAGGGGTCAGTGGATGGATATTGCTAAAAGGAACATCAAAGATAGGGGCATGCATGCATGCTAAGTTGCTTCAGTTGTGTCCGACTCTGAGGTCCCATGAACCATACTGGCTAGGTTCCTCTATCCATGGGATTCTCCAGGCAAGGATACTGGAGTAGGTTACCATGCCCTCCTCCGAGAGATCTTCCCCACCCGAAGACTTAAGCCATTTCTCTTAGGTATCCAGCCTTGGCAGGCAGTTTCTTTACTACTGGGACCACCTGGGAAGCCTTCTTGCTAAACCTGCCTAACAGGATACTTGCTGAAGCCAGGCCAAGAGTTAGAAATCAAGGGTTATCACTGCAGGGAACTGGCTAAATTAACTTCGATTCTTTGCCAAAATCTGGGCTCAGTGAGGATGGACAAGAAGGCTAAAGTAAAGACCTCATTGAAAAGAAGGCTCAGAGGATCCTGACTGAACTTTGGACAAGGAAGTAGTTCAGGATAAGCATAATCATTAAATGATTAAATGATTTAAGTTACTTATATAAATCAGCTATAATGTGCCTATAATAAACAGACTCATATGGTAAAGCATTTTTTAATTTTCTGATTAAAATCATAGATAGACAAAATTCTGATTTTGCTTTTTACTATTGTGGGAGTTCGGGTCTCTTTTGTTTTACATATGCAATCGAACAGAGGGTAAAAGTGTTTACAGGTACATGAGGATTGAGACAAATTTGTAAAATTTCCCTTTCCTAATATAGTTGAAAGTTTTCTCAATGTACCCCATTTTGCATGCATAAACCTGGCCTTTGAGAGTTATTCCAGGTTCAATTGTATTATTTATATTCCACAAGTGCATCAAGGATATTTTTGTACTATTTCTTCTTACAAATAGATGTGAAACTACAACTATCTCAAAATAAAAGTTTTAAAAACAACAACAAATTGTACATTGTACTAGTATATTGAAGGCAAATAAATGTGATGGTTTATGGTGCCATCATGAATTATGGCATGGTGGGATTATGGTGACATAATGAGAGTAACACTTTTAGCTAAACCTTGAAAACTGTGTGGAATAAGGATGTTGAATTAACTCTATATCCATTTTCTGTGGCAAAGAATATACACTGTTGTCTTAAATTTATGTGAAAAGCTCTCCAGAGTTTATTTCTATTTATTTGGTATTTTTATTTTAGCCATACTGAGAAAAATTTTAAGTAGCATAAAATAAAAAGAAATTGTAGTGAAAACCAAAAATACAGAAACAGAACAGATCAGTAGTTGGCTGGGATTAGGGTAGGGGAGTTATGAATGGGCTGCATGAGGAATTCTTTGGAGTGCTACATCTGTCCTTCATCCTGTCTGTGGTGTTGACTGTGCAAATCTTTGCATTTGTAACATCTCATAGAACTATATGTCAAAAATGTGACTTTTTCTATATGTAAAATGCAAAAAAAAAAAAAAATAAGAACACTGGAAAACTGATATAATGCAAACAAAATAGTGGAAAAGTAATGCCAAAAAATCATGTCATAAATCTAGGATGATTACACTGAATTCCATCTTAAGGAATTGTGTACACAATACACACTGGAATTAAAGCAATGCAATATTTTATACTTTGAAACTCTATGATAGAAGTAAAGGTCAAATATGCTGTCATCTATCATGAAAGTTTTCTTTTTCCATACCATAATTTATCAAATAATCAAAAAAAAAAAAAATAAGAACACTGGAAAAATGATATAATGCAAACAAAATAGTGGAAAAGTAATGCCAAAAAATCATGTCATAAATCTAGGATGAGTACACTGAATTCCATCTTAAGGAATTGTGTACAACAATACACACACTGGAATTAAAGCAATGCAATATTTTATACTTTGAAACTCTGTGATAGAAGTAAAGGTCAAATATGCTGTCATCTATCATGAAAGTTTTCTTTTTCCATACCATAATTTATCAAATAATCTAATTAAATTTCTTAGTGTATAATTATGTGAAGCATATCTAAGGTCATGCAATTATGAGTATATGAGAAATGTTTTTGGTATATCAGTGGAGGATTGGAAAACATAAATGACAAATCACATGTTCTGGAATAACAGTTTCCCTCTATGATGACCATAAATATTATTCTGTTAAATTAAATTAAAACTTCGAGGAAATAAATTTTATGCCCTTGATATTAAGCTGAATGCCTATAAATCATTTAGTAAAGATTTTTTTTTTTTTTTTTATTGATTGTCATAAAACTTTAGAACTTGCTATTTTCATTAAAAAATCCATTACATTTTCCCTTAGTAGTATATTCTTTTGAAATGTGGTTAAAATGTCTACAAAGGTTTAGTCTTAGGGTTAAAATTGTAGATGTTTGAGTTTACAGCTAATGTCTAAATCCAGCTACTTCTTTTAATTAGTTTTATTTATTGGCTAAGTTACTTAACCTCTCTAGGCCTCATTTTTCTGCAAATGGGAATATTAAATGTCATTTAACTCTCCAAAGCAAGCTTGAAATAGCACAAATCTGGGTTTCTTGGTACATAAGGATAGTTTGCTAAATTGTGGTGGAGCTGGTTTATTCAATACTCATAATCTCACTATCACTTTAAAGTAAAAGCACATCTCAGTAAGTGCTTCTACACAGTTATGTACGGGCATATTTTATTGCCAGCTAGACATTAAACGATTTGTAGAACTGATATATGCACATGGCAAAGTTTCAACACTTTGTCCTTTCACATACTACAATCACAATCTTGCATGAAAAATAATTCAAATGTCCTTAGCACATCTCAGTAAGTGCTTCTACACAGTTATGTACGGGCATATTTTATCGCCAGCTAGACATTAAATGATTTGTAGAACTGATATATGCACATGGCAAAGTTTCAACACTTTGTCCTTTCACATACTACAATCACAATCTTTCATGAAAAATAATTCAAATGTCCTGCAACAATATTCTATGTTCTATTTCCCTTAGGTTCAGAATCAATAAAACAGAAATCCTATGATCTGATGTCTAGACACAGTGCTCACAATGGTTAATTATCTGTAGCAACGTAGCTAGGCCAGTTTCCAAATAGTCAAACAGTATTCTGAATTTTTTTTTTAATGAATTTTGCATGAGAGTAAAATTTGAATATGTGAACTTTGAATAAAGTAGATTATCCTCATAATGTGGTGGGCCTCATCCAACCAGCTGAAACTCTGACGAGAACAAAGACTGACATCCCCTGAGCAAGAAAAAATTCTGCCAGTAGACTTCCTTTTGAAGAAGGAAATGGCAACCTACTCCAGTATTCTTGCTTGGAGAATCCCATGGACAGAAGAGGCTGGCAGGCCACAGTTCATGGGGTCGCAAGAGCTGGACACGACTTAGTGACTAAACCACCAACCAGACTTCATTTTCTCTCTTCTTTATACCCTGGTGTCTATTTAAAGGGCTTCCCAGGTGGCACTAGTGGTAAAGAACTCACCTGCCAAAGCAGGAGACATAAGAGGCTCAGGTTCAATCCCTGGGTTGAGAAGATCCCCTGGAGAAGGAAGTGGCAATCTACTCCAGTATTCTTGCCTGGGATATCCCATGTACAGAGGAGGTGACTTATGACATCTGTTTAGAACATTCAAGGTAGTTTGCAGTAAATTAAATAATAATAGCATAACCTTTAAAAAGTTCTCGGAGTTTACAGGTAAAACCCTTAGACCAGGATCTGACAGTTAGGAAGCACTTATTCAGCATTAGCACTGATTGTATCCTTCTACTACAAAGAAGCATCATCTTTATTTAATCAACTAACTCTCTCTATATTAAAATATTCATGACAAAATAAGAAAGATGACAAACCTATGGAAGCTACTTTCTGTTTTCTACTTGCTTTGTAGCTTATTTTATTAAAAACTAAGGGCTTCCCTTTTGGCTCAGCTGGTAAAGAATCCACCTGAATTCACAAGAATACAGGAGACCTGGGTTTGATCCCTGGGTTCAGAAGATCCCCTGGAGAAGGGAAAGGTTACCCACCCAATATTCTGGCCTGGAGAATTCCATGGACTGTATAGTCTATGGGGTTGCAAACAGCTGAACACAACTGAATGACTTTCACTTTCACCTTCAAGGGATCTATACATAACAACCTAGAGGGGTAGGATGGGGAGGAAGTAGGGAGGGATGTTCAAGAAGGAGGGGACATATGTATACCTATGGCTGATTCATGTTGATGTTTAACAGAAACCAACACATACTGTAAATCAATTATGCTTCAATTAAAGATTAATAAATTAAAACAATAAAGTCTTTCTTAGAATGGCACTTCAACATAAGGTGTTAAATCAGGAAGCAGTGACTCTTTCTGTTTACATTAAAGTATTACCATTTTTATGTGATTTTGTTCATTAGAGACCTTAATAATGATATCCTAGTTACTGGAATACATTGAAAAAAAATGAGTTTAAATCTTTAAATATCCCACAGGGAAATACCTTGAGGACTAAGAACTCACTTTTGACCATTTGGGGAAATTTTGGAAGGAACATACTAAATTTTTATTTTTTAATGAGTATGATTTGTTAATTAAGTTAGCTCAATTACCAAAGCCATAGAATTATTTCTTTGAAAAGTATCAAAATATTATTTTTTTTAAATTTGCCATTGAGCTTCAGAATTTGTTTTACTTGATGATTTAGACATGTAGAAGATTTTCTGAGGATAACTTACCCTGCCATAATGGGCTATATGTCAGAATTTCAGAGATAGAAATATCAGAGATTTTGGCCTCCTGGTCTGGAACCATCCATACAAATTTACTTTCTGAGACTTTTAAGACGTTGATGGAGGCCTGACAGAGGATCAGGAACACCATCTAGAGTTGTCTACAGTTCTTTCCCTCCGGCTCTCTAGCTCACAATGGCAGAGTACAGAATTGATCACGGATCGATTCATTCATGAGAAGAGAATGGATAAAGTGATACCTATGTTTCAGGAAGGAAGACTGGGCTGGGTGCGTCAGCATGATTGACCCAAAAACAATTCACCCTCTGGCAGGGTAGAATTCCTCAAAAGGAACGTCCTGAACTGGTTTGTAAATGTGTTGATCTCCAGTGGAAATCGAGGAGCTTGCTGGAGACATTGAAAAGTCCTAGTGTCTAAGGATGTCTGTCCAGGTTGTAGGAGACATGAGACATCGTCTTGTTCACAGTGTGCAGGGCTGGCAAGTCTTTGTGGGGACTGTCAGTGTTTAGTTCCACACAGTTGTGTCCCTGTGGTCAATGGCAGAACCTTGAGCAGAGTTTGGCTAATGGACAGGATGGCACCCTGAGGAACAACTCGTAGCCTCTCTCAAGCTGCATGTGGTTAAATGAAGCTGCTAACTTTCTGCATCTGCCCTCAGCATCACAGCAGCTGTTTCAGATCCCATAGCAAAGGGGCAGAAAGGATAAGAACCACATGGGAGGGTAGCTGTCTCCCAACATCTACATATGCTTGCACACACGCACACACACGAGTGTAGAATTTTCAATTTATTTTTGCTGTTCCTGGTACTCAGTTACTAAAGAAATGTGGTAGCTTATTTCTACTTGCCACTGTGCCAGGGACAGAACCACTGCCAGCATCAATATGTATGCATCTAGGAGTGCCTTTTTGTCCCTTCTCTGAGACTCTCTAAGACTCCTGCTGCTACCGTGTACATTGATCCAATAACTAAACATCTTCACAGCCATCACCCTGCCTTCTGTCTCCACCCCATACGAATTTTCACAAAAACTATCTAAACTGTGTCCTTCCTAATACACATTCAATTTCTTTTTTCTTCTCAAGGTTGGGTGATAAATCAAAAGACCTCTGAGCACTAATGTTATTTTTTCCACTTAGAGGATTTGCTCTTTTCTGATCACTAACATGGGTAATGGTTAAGAGGACTACCCTTTCGTCCCATCAAAGTAAAACTTTGGAGAGTCTCAAAAACTATCTAAACTGTGTCCTTCCTAATACACATTCAATTTCTTTTTTCTTCTCAAGGTTGGGTGATAAATCAAAAGACCTCTGAGCACTAATGTTATTTTTTCCACTTAGAGGATTTGCTCTTTTCTGATCACTAACATGGGTAATGGTTAAGAGGACTACCCTTTCGTCCCATCAAAGTAAAACTTTGGAGAGTCCACCTCTTGCTTTGATCTGAAATTTACTCAAAAGTGGCCACATACTTGGCTGCAAGGAGTCTAATAACACTGACAATTTCTAAGATCTGCTGAGTGAGTCAGCCAGTTGGAGATTTCAGGATTGTAGCTCTTTCCAAAAGCTGCCTGGCTCAACACACAGGAAGAACAGTGTTTCAGTGTGAGTACAAAGACAGGGAAAAAGTCAATATTCTAGTTGAAAGGCAGTCAATCAGAAGAGAATTCTCTCTTACATAGGCCTGGGTCAGTCTTTTTGTTCTATTAAGGACTTCAACTGCTTGGATGAGGCCCACCTTCTTCAAGGAGGTTGTTTTGCTTTCTGAGTCTACCCATTTAAATGTTAATCTTACATACACACATACACACACACACACACAAAACCTCACAGAAACATCCAGAATAATGTTTAACCAAACTGACACATGGAATTAACCATAACAGACAGTTTATTCAACATAAATTTTAGATCTTATGTTTATTCATATATTCTATAAACTTGTATTGAATGCCTGCAAGGTGCATTACATGGTCTGTGCCTGGGATGTGTGTGGCAATATTGTCAGTGACCTACCCACTCTCTCTGGGGTCCTTTTGACTGTTCTATAAGCTCCTCTTGCTTTGGGGAATTTTGCTTCTCTTAAGTCTGTCCATACAGACCAAGTGGAGGCAGGTCTGAGGGGTCCTGCAGAGACTTTGCAGTTCATATAAGTAGAAGCCAGAAGTGCCTCAGAGCTTACCTCCTCCATTCCCCGCCTTGTGGTCACAGCCTTTAATAAATGCCAGACCTGTGTGTGGATGTGAATTTCCACTCTCTTTCCTTAAGTTGTGAGACACTTTTAGGTGGAATGCATGCTTTAGAATTCTCTGGTGGCAACAAGCTCTGATAGAACCTTGATGTTTGCTTGGCGTCTTCCTCACTCCAAGACACTCGATAAAAGGGGCTGGTACACGGGGATGATCCAGAGAGAGGAAATGGGGTGGGATGTGGGAGGGGGATTCAGGATTGGGATCTCATATACACCCATGGTGGATTCATGTCAATGCATGGCAAAACCAATACGGTATTGTAAAGTAAAATAAAGTAAAAATTAAAAAAAAAAAAAAAAAGACACTCTCAACATTCATCCTGTGAGCACTTCCTTAGGAAACACTTGGAGATATTGCTTCTTGAATAAAGAAAGTGTGGATAATTAACTTGATGGAATCTCTAAGCAAGGGACAAAGGCATCCTCTTTTCTGCTCCTAATAAGGTGAGTTTAGGAAGTTATTTCAGGTCATTAGTACAAATACTTTCATTACCTTGATAGCATCACCAACTCAATGGATGAGAATTTGAGCAAATTCTGGGAAATAGTGAAGGACAAAGAGCCTGGCATGCTGCAGTCCATGGGGTCTTAAAGAGTTGAACATGACTCAGCCACTGAACAACAGCAACATAGTTAGTTTACAATGTTATCAGTAATGTACAGCAAAGTGATTTAGGTTATTTTTCAGATTATTTTACATTATAAATTATAAGATATTGAATATTGTTCCCTGTGCTATACAATAGGTCCTTCTTTTGCACTCATTTTATATAAAATAGTGTGTATATAATGGCTTCCCAGGTGGCTCAGAGTTTAAGAATCTGCCTCCCAAGCAGGACAGGTGGGTTCAATAGCTGAGTCAGGAAGATCCCTTGGAGAATGAAATGGCAACCTATTCCAGCATTCTTGCCTGGGAAATTCCATGGAAAGAGGTGAATGGCAGGTTATTGTCCATGGGGTCACAAAGAGTTAGACACCATTTAGCTACTAAATCACCACCACCCAATGTGTATAGGTTAATCCCAAGAGAAATCCTAACTTTTAAATGCTAAATATTTCCTTCAAATTCATCAGCACACTGGATTCCTACACTAAACTTTGTTTCCTTCCTTATTTATCTGGGGTCAATTGAGGACACAGAGAAGATATTTTTAATTTGGAATTTTCATTTTTTCCTGTAGAACTTAATGTGGTGGCAGTTGTTCAGGCTTTGGAACAGTGAGTATACGCTGTGGTTCACAAACTCATTATAATCCAGAAACCCTGCATTCTGACAGGCTGAATGGAAGTCTGATGCTCCTTAAATAGACCCAAGCACCACCAGGTAAAGATCAACTCGACTTTTCTCCTGATTGCTCCCTGGCACACTGGATTGTACAGAGTGAATGCCTAGGCATAATCATATTTTAAATAGGTGACATTAGCAATTACAGTGCTTTAAATGTCATAGAGTTCTCTTCCCTCCACCCTAATCTCCACACTTCAGACACCTACTCTAAGAACGTTCTTGTATTCATTACAATGTGGAAAATAGCTAAGGACCTAGAATATTGAGAGGTGCAAGGGACTTGAAAGTTTATCCAATTTTACACTTCATTTCACAGTTTGTTGTAGGTGCTGGAGAATAATTCACTTGTGGAATTAGGTGTCTAACTTTAGTCTTTGGCAAATTATGGAAAATGCAGTTTTGTTTAATACAATGAGCTGCCACAGGGCTCACATACACAGGGAAAACAAAAATTTGATTGTAACCCTGTCTTGAGTTATAAGTCTTTGTTCTCACCCCAGAGTTTTAGGATCCAATTTATTCTTCCAAAGCTAATGTTCAGAGTTAGGGCATCTTACATAAAATGAGATATAATTCAGTGTGGTGTAAGTGGGAGGAAGTCAAGATGTTCATCATTGAAAAAATGTAAATTGTAAGTGAAGTGATAGGATTTACTAGGCAGATTGGGGCTAGAATATAGATCATATATGATAAACAAAGAAAAGCTTAGATTATCATGTGGAAAGAGAAGACCGTCGACAACTGTGAAGAAAGGAAACACTTTGATCACACTAGTATTTTAGGTTGTTCACATGTTCCAAGAGCTTACAAATCCTAACAAATCTGAGATACACACAAAGTCCTATGAAATTTCAGAGGCAGAAGTTTTATTTCCAGTTGGTAAAAACCAAGAATAATTGTGGAATAGAAGACACCTGGCTTTAAAGATAAAGGACACTGGTAGAAGGAGCAGTGTGAATGGCAATCACTCTGGCTGGACTGTGGGGTGTTCAAGAGAAGTGAAAGAGATGAACCCTTGCAAGGTGAGCTGATGTCATCACAAGATGGCTCTTAGATAGCAAACAAAATCTTGGTACATATTTCTTGAGTAATTTCCACTGACAGCAGTTATAACATTACAATGATAATAGGCAATGCTGGGTATATTTTACCAGCAGTTTTTATTCAATTTCACACTTCTTTCACTTTACTCTCTATAATAAACAAATAAGCACCACACCTGATAATGTATCACCTGATAAGGTTACAAGAATTATTAAAATATTTTTGTAAAAATTGTAGACACTAAAAGACCATTCTCCAACATCTTGATCTCCTCTGAGTCCGATTCTGGAAAATGACACATTTTTGATTACTGGCTGCAATTCCTTAAAAGCATGGGTGGTGCCATGTTAATCTCTCTATCATAGCTCCCAGCATATTTCTGTAATAAGTAAATAAAAGTTATCCCTGAACAAATATACATGTTAAAAAATGTGAGGTAGAGATATCAAACATTAGCTAAACTGGAAAAGGTGAAGTCGCTCAGTCGTGTCCGACTCTTTGCGACCCCATGGACTGTAACCTACTAGGCTTCTCAGTCCGTGGGATTCTCCAGGCAAGAATACTGGAGTGGATTGCCATTTCCTTCTCCAGGGGATCTTCCCGACCCAGGGATCGAACCCGGGTCTCCCACATTGGAGGCAGATGCTTTAACGAGCCACCAGGGAAGCCCTAAGGTCACTGTAAAATGTGGTTGGCTCTGCCATAACTGTTAAGTTTTTCAGGGCTCAGTGTTGTATTTAATGCTAGACTTTAAGAGCTTCCCTGGTGACTTGGACTGTAAAGAATCTGCCTGCAATGTGGGAGGCCAGAGTTTGATTTCTGGGTCAGGAAGATCCCCTGGAGATGGGAATGGCTACCCACTCAAGTATTCTTGCCTGGAAACTTCCATGGACAGAGAAGCCTGGCAGGCATGACTGAGCACCTAAGTTTCTCCTAAGGATAAGAAATTTCCCCAAATCGTTATTGGTACTGTGTAACCCAACAAATGAAAAAGTTGTTTCTAGGAAAGCAAATCCATTATATTATATCCCCTGGTCAAAAAATAATAATAAAAACTAAGGAGTAAAGTCATGCAGGCAGAAACAAGCAGAATGTTGTTTCTTCAGTTTGAGGCCAGAATTACATTCTGGGTATTGTGAAAGTCAAGCACGCATGTGCATATGCGCATGCACACACACACAGTTTTATGGGTTTCATGTGTCTCATTTTGTCAAGAAGGAAACTCAGTGCATCAGGGAAGGCAAAGGCTTTTTTTTTTTTTTACTTCCATTAAGCTAAAAGCATCTAGTTTAGCTCACATAGTCTTAACACAGATCTGCTTGAATAATTTAGCATTGTAAAATACTGTGGCCTTTCTGATCTTAAATTTAGTTTCCAATAATGAAAGAATTATTTTTCAATGCATATTTTCATCTATTTTTCTCTGTACCAGTTCTCAAAAGAGAATACCCATCATACCTTATGTAGGTCTTCTTTAAAAGAGGAATACCAGAATTTTAGGATAAACTCAAAATAACTTTGTTTTCTGTTCTAATTGCCAATTGTAATGTCCAGATCACTTGGTGTTTTTATTGAATTTGTTTTTATTTTGACCTCTGTTCTGTGGACCTTGTAAATTACAATGAGATTTTTTAAGAGTAACAGGATGAGCCTTCTTTTTTGAATAAACTGAAATAAACATTGCTAGTTTGAGGATAACTAAAAGAAATATCATACTTTTAGTTTTGCTTCTAGCAAATCTATCTCATTGTCTATGTTATTGTCAGTGCATAAACCACACAAATAAGATAATAAATTATATCTTTAATTCATTCCACTATCAACTGTCTGAGTTATTCTCCCTTTATTTGTGAGACTTAAATAGGGCTCTGTGCTTACTAACTTCAATAGCAGTCAATGTTATTTCAAAAGAGAACTTAACACAAAGATTTCAGGAGAAACAGAGATAAGCAGAAGTGAATTTTAATATTCATGTGAACTTCAGTTACTGAATTTCCAATTAAAAATGCATTCTGTTAGCTAATTAAATAGGTGTTTCATTGAAAATGTTCGGAAAAAGATCTTAATGTGTTATTTGGGATCCATGAAAGTTCTAATAAATAGAAAAATTAGGATATAACAGGTAAGGAAAATAAAACAATAACTTTTCAGTTTCCTCTTTATTTTGAGCACATACTTCCTAAGAATAATTTCTAATCTGAAATTTCACATAAGATTATACTATAGAATTGCTTGGTAATCATTTTCACTTGATAGATAGTGAATAGCATAGATCAGTGACTTATCAGTAGGAATGTGGTGGTTTGCTTTAGCGCCTGCACACTCCAAATTGCAAACTGTAGGATTCTTCTAAGACAGTACATGGAAGACATATGTTGTCTTTGATTTACTTAGCAAAAATGAAAAAAAAAGGTATACATATATATTTAAGTATTAGTAGTAATAAATATATTAACTCAGTCACTAAGTCAAAAAATATTTATAATACCAAGTATATAGTGAACAAAATAGGACAGCAGCTCTCATGAGATTTATATAATATAGTTACTTAAATGATAAAAGCCCATTTGTTAAAGGACATTAAACTACAATAGATTGAGCAAAAAAAAGAAAAAATAGCATCAACAAAAAACCAGTAACAGACGGAGGTGAGAGGATCAGGAGTGTTATGGAGTATGGAGGGAATTTTAAATAGGAGATAACTAAATTAACAATAATATTTGAACAAATATATGGAAAGAGTGAGGGGAAAAGGAATGAAGTGATCTGGAAAAAGAGTGTGCCACACAGAAACCAAAGGGGCCCTGCCCTGAACTGGAACTAGCACCATCCTGGGAAGAGCTAGGAGGACAGGTTCCCTTTTACAGGGGAGCAAGGAGAAGCGACCGGAGCCAGGCATGTGCAGTCTTCCGAGCACTAGTGATCAGACTTTTATTCAGAATGAAACAGAGAACCATGAACAGTTTTGAGTGGACAGATAAAACACTGAGGTTTTAACATTTTAAAATGTAATATTTTTAAAATTATTTAGTAAATTTAATACAATTCTAATCAAAATCACAAAAGACTTTTTGGGAGACTGGGAATCGATGAACTGCTTCTAAGTATTATAGGACCGAAAGCTTTGAAGAGAAAACTGGGTCTTGAAGCCGAAAAAAAAGGAAAAATGCCTTATTATGTAATTACAATGGTTCTAGATATAAAAACCGAATGTTATTTGCTGTGAAAGTGAAGTGAAGTCGCTCAGTCGTGTTCAACCCTTTGCGACCCCATGGACTGTAGCCAAAGAGGCTCCTTCTCCCATGGGATTTTCCAGGCAAGAGTGTTAGAGTGGATTGCCACTTCCTTCTCCAGGGGACCTTCCTGACCCAGGAATTGAACACCCAAGTCTCCCACATTGCAGGCAGATGCTTTACAGTCTGAGCCACCAGGGAAGTTTGCTAAGACTTAAGTAAGCAAGTCATTGGGACAGAATAATGAGCCTCAGAGAAAGCAGTGAAAATAAAATAAAAAAAAAGTTATTTACAATGAGGATAGTGCTGTATTTTGAGAGAGAACAAGAACCTTTAGGAAATAATCAGTTGAATCAACTTGTTCTCAGTATGAAAATGAATTAAATCAGAATTTTATCACATGCAATATATAAAATCAATTCACAGAGGATTAGACACAGGTGAAAATACAAGCTAATGATATAAGAGAACATCACTTGTCCTTAAGGCAAGAGAAGATTTATTAAATAAGACCCCAACAGTATAAATATAAAGAAGGCAAAGAGTAAATTTAGTTCCACAAAATTAAATACCACTGATCATTAAAAGACATCATAATGAAAGGGAATAGGTAAGACCCAAACTGGGAGATGACAAATATAAAGCAGAAAAAATTAGGATCCAACATGTGGAAATAGCACTTACATACAATTAAGAAGCAATTAATATAATGGAAATCAAACATAGTCATAAATTTTACTGACAACAAAATATAAGTTTTATCAGTCTTTATGAAATAAAAACTACAAAGAAATGCTGATTTATACCATGAAATTGATAAAAGAGTAGACACATAATATTGTTAAATGAAGTATAAATCTTATTCACTTCTTTTCACATTGGTGAAAGTATGAATAACTACTTTGGAGGCCAATATATATTTCCATTCAAGTTCAAAGGTATGCATCTGATAACCCAACTAATCAACCTCTAGGCATAGGACATAGGACAGGGATCCTCAATAGTGGCATTTTGTTGTTATTTTGGGCTGGAAAATTTTTTGTTGGTTACGTGGTTGTCCTGTGCATTGAAGAGCCTTTAGAAGCACCCCTGTTATTTACATACTAGATGCCAGTAATACTTTCCAGATGGTAGCTATGGGATGTCTCCCAATAGTGCCAAAAGTCCCCTTGAGGATAAACTTTTCCCCAGTTGAAAACCACTTTTCTAGAGAAACTTCCAAATATTTACCAAGATTTTAAGAACAAAATTGTTCCTAGGAACAAAATTGCTTTTAATACCCAGAAGCTAGACACAAGCCAAGTGTTCATCATAAAATGAACAGATAAGTTATAACCTGTTCATACAGTACAAACTATGCAGAAATACAAGTCAATGAACTTTGGCCACATAACACATAGTTAAATTTCAGGAAAATAATATTAGTGGAAGATAGCAAGTTACGGAAAGAACATTTAATGTGGTTCAATATAAATTGTAACAACACACACAACTAGAAAGCATGTTTGAAACTGAACAACCATGCAAAGAAAAATCCAAAATAACTATGGATAAAATTAAAGTAATAAAGATGCAGAATTTGAGAAGCTGATTTCCTCTAATTTGTGGAAAAGAGTAAGAAGCTGAAAGAAATATGGGGAATTCAAATTGAAGACAGTGGTAAATGTCAGGCTGGACTGAGAAGTATATTGGTGCTAATTTCATCATTATTCCACATAGCGTTGGTTCCAAACTAGGAGAGATTTTGTTCCCCAAGTGGATGTTTGGAAACATCTGCAAATAGATGTGATATCAAAATTAAGCAGAGGGGAATGCTCCTGGCATCTGGTGGGGAGGCCAGGAATGCTGTTGAGCAGGTATGCACTGTGCCTGTTCTTAGTCGTGTCAGACTCTTTGTGTCCCCATGGACGGCGGTCCACCATGCTCCTCTATCCATAGAATTTTCCAGGCAAGAATACTGAAGTGGGTTGCCTTTTTCTACTCCAGGGGACCTTCCCAACCCAGGATGGAGCCAAATGGCAATAATATGTAGGCTGAGAAACTCTCCTTTCTTTACAAATATACTATATTCTGTTGAAACTATCCATCTTTAATAAAAATACATTTTGGAAATGAGTTTGAGCAAATTCTGGGAGATAGTTAAGGACAGGGGAGCCTAGTGTACTGCAGTCCATGGGGTCACAGAGTTGGCCATGGCTGAGAGACTGAACAACTGGTTCATTTAAAATATTATGAAAGTAAAAAAAAAAAAAAAAGTCCTCAGGTGAGATTTTCTTAGTCATCTTATTTCAGTAACACAGAAAAAGAGAAAGTTCATATACTGATTATTGTTCAGCAGGAGTTTGCTTCTTTAATTGCAGAAGGAACCAAATGAGAAAAAGTCCTGACAAGAATTCTGCAGAATTTATGGACAGTTCCCAATAGATGCCACAATAGGCCATTGAATCATGGTGTTCTGCACTCTTTTAGAAATGACAGCAACATATAAAGAAGCATCTTTAGATTCTTTAACTGTCATTTTCTTTCTTATAACTTCCACATTCAGGAGTCTGGAAATTCAGAAAACAGAATTCTTTTTTAAACAATTAATTTCACAGGTGCAGCTTGGATGAATTTTTCTATTTTGAAATCTGCTGCCTAAATAAAAGTCATCACATTGCAAGACAGGGCTACAATGAAATTGACCTCCAAATGAGTCTATAAAAAAACATGCAATTGATGATCATCACTGTTGTCAGCTGCTATCAAGATATATTTTGACAGCAACTTTTGTACCCCACCTTTAAATATTGGAGCTCCTAAGAATTCAATTTGATCTCTTTTTTAGTCCATGAGTCTCAAAAATTTACTTTCCCTCCAGAGCATCAGTTGTATGTCAATTGACTAACAATTTAAATTACTGACCTACCTTGAGCTCTTAAATTGAATACCCAAGTCTATTCAACAAGCTCACTTGAATTTTTCACAAAAGTTACAATCCATTAGGTTTCAAAAAAAGCTTCTAAGTGAATTCTCAACCTTAAACTCGATACTAATGTCCCTGACAATACCAACTGGAAATCTGAGAAACACCTTGAAACTGTCTGCATAACTGAAACCAGATTCATTGAACTTTGGCTACAAAATTTTCCTCTAAAATGTTTCCAGTTTTACATTTGTCTCTGTCACTTAAGGCTGTTGTAATTGAATACTGTAAACTGAGTGCCTTAAAAACATCAGAAATTTATTTCTTGTAGTTATGGAGGCTGGAAGTCAAAGATCAAGGCAATGGTAGATTCAGTATCATAGATCATAGAAAGCTGTTTTCTTGCTGTGTCCTCACATGGTGCAAGGCACAAGAACTTTCTCTGGTCTCTAAGAGCAGATATCCCATTAATGAAGAGCAGATATCCCATTCATGAAGCTACTCAAAGGTCCCATCTCCAAATAACATCACCTTAAGAGGAAGGGGTAGGGGTGTAAATAAATGGATTTTGGGAAAAACACAAGCATTCAATCCATCACTTCAGTTCATTTCAGTTGCTCAGTCGTGTCCAACTCTTTATGACCTCATGAATCACAGCATGCCAGGCCTCCCTGTCTATCAACAACCCCCAAAGTTCACTCAAACACATCGTCGGTGATGCCATCCAGCCATCTCATCCTCTGTCGTCCTCTTCTCCTCCTCCTCCCAGCATCAGAGTCTTTTCCAATGAGTCAACTCTTCGCATGAGGTGGCTAAAGTACTGGAGTTTCAGCTTTAGTATCATTCCTTCCAAAGAAATCCCAGGACTGATCTCCTTCAGAATGGACTGGTTGGATCTCCTTGCAGTCCAAGGGACTCTCAAGAGTCTTCTCCAACACCACAGTTCAAAAGCATCAATTCTTTGGCACTCAGCTTTCTTCACAGTCCAACTTTCACATCCATACATGACCACTGGAAAAACCACAGCCTTAACTAAATGGACCTTTATTGGCAAAGTAATATCTCTGCTTTTGAATATACTATCTAGGTTGGTCATAACTTTCTTTCCAAGGAGTAAACATCTTTTAATTTCATGGCTGCAATCACCATCTGCAGTGATTTTGGAGCCCAGGAAAATAAAATCTGACACTGTTTCCACAGTTTCCCCATCTATTTCCCATGAAGTGATGGGACTGGATACCATGATCTTCGTTTTCTGAATTTTGAGCTTTAAGCCAACTTTTTCACTCTCCTCTTTCACTTTCATCAAGATGCTTTTTAGTTCCTCTTCACTTTCTGCCATAAGGGTGGTGTCATCTGCATATCTGAGGTTATTGATATTTCTCCCAGCAATCTTGTTCCCAGCTTGTGCTTCTTCCAGCCCCGCGTTTCTCATAATGCACTCTGCATATAAGTTAAATAAGCAGGGTGACAATATACAGCCTTGACGGACTCCTTTTCCTATTGGAACCAGTCTGTTGTTCCATGTCCAGTTCTCACTGTTGCTTCCTGACCTGCATACAGATTTCTTAAGAGGCAGGTCAGGTGGTCTGGTATTCCCATCTCTTTCAGAATATTCTACAGTTTATTGTGATCCACACATTCAAAGGCTTTGACATAGTCACTAAAGCAGAAATAGATGTTTTTCTGGAACTCTCTTGCTTTTTTGATGATCCACTGGATGTTGGCAATTTTATTTCTGGTTCCTTTCTGGCTCAGGCGGTAAAGCATCTGCCTGCAATGCGGGAGACCCGGGTTCGATTCCTGGGTCGGGAAGTTCCCCTGGAGAAGGAAATGGCAATCCACTCCAGCACTCTTGCCTGGAAAATCCCATGGATGGAGGAGCCTGATAGGCTACAGTCCATGGGGTCACAAAGAGTTGGACACAACTGAGTGACTTCACCTCCCTTTTCTAAAACCAGCTTGAACATCTGGAAGTTCATGGTTCATGTACTGCTGAAGCCTGGCTTGGAGAATTTTGAGCATTACTTTAGTAGCGTTTGAGATGAGTACAATTGTGCAGTATTTTGAGCATTATTTGTTATTGCCTTTCTTTGGGATTGGGATTAAAACTGACCTTTTCCAGTCCTGTGGCCACTGCTACATTTTCCAAATTTGCTGGCATATTTGATCCATAGCTCTATCTTTTCTGAGTCCAAGCTATTTTGCCTCAGCTACTATGGTGACCTCTCCACTCTTCTTCTTGAACCAATTCTAGCATCTAATTTTTTGTTGCTAAATATAAAGAGCATGAATTATCTTTTCAAGTCTTACTTTATTCATGAGTGCTCTGATGTTGCTTAATTGCTTATCATATTCCTATTGCTCTTAGAATAAAACACAACATCCTATCTTGACCATAAAGTCTCTGCATGATCTGACAACTGACCCCTTGTACACCTTGTTCATCACAAACATAAATTCATAACTACTTAGCTGCTTCTCTTTCCTCTGTTTGCATCTAAAAATCCATGAAGGTGAACATCATGCTTTTCAGTATCTTATATAGTGTTATACTTTTAGGCAATTATTTATTTAATCAATTATTTATGAAAGTAATGAATGAATAAAATTACATTGCAAACTCTACATTGGAAAATGCAATCCAAAAAATATAGTGAAGTCAACCTGAAGAAACTGGAAAGCCAAATGAATCATTCATGGTAAAGATCTCTCTAATTTTGAATTTTAGGAAACTTTTGATGGCAGGTGCTTAACAAATAATTTTATTCGTCAGCAGGTGTTTTCTGAGCCCCATTATGTTCTATGTACTCTCATGAACACTGGAAACAGGTTATGCCACATGAGATGACCTATATTAGACCAGATGAAGATTGACTGTGATTGATATAGTTAACTAAAAGTGTAATTCCTACATGCAGATTAGAATGGATAATGCCATTATGTTCTTTTTGCTGTGATTAGTAAGTTTTTTTTTTATTGTTAGAAAAGAAAATTATGGCATTTAATATTCCATTTGGAGTGACCTATTAATGCATCCCTGGTGGCTCAAATGGTAAGGAATCTACCTGCAATGCAGGAGACCCAGGTTCAATCTGTGAGTCAGGAGGATTCCTTGGAGAAGGAAATGGCAACCCACACCAGTATTCTTGCCTGGAGAATTCCATGGACAGAGGATCCTGAGGGTCTACAGTCCATGGGATCACAAAGAGTCAGAGACAACTGAGTGACTAACATTTTTCATTAATGTTGATGATGCATATCTTGGCTAAATTTTTTTTTTTTTTTTTTGCCGTTCAGTTCAGGTCAGTTCAGTCGCTCAATTGGGTCCGACTCTTTGTGACCCCATGAATCGCAGCACGCCAGGCCTCCCTGTCCATCACCATCTCCCGGAGTTCATTCAGACTCACGTCCATCGAGTCCGTGATGCCATCCAGCCATCTCATCCTCAGTCGTCCCCTTCTCCTCCCAGCATCAGAATCTTTTCCAATGAGTCAACTCTTCTCATGAGGTGGCCAAATTACTGGAGTTTCAGCTTTAGCATCATTCCTTCCAAAGAAATCCCAGGGTTGATCTCCTTCAGAATGGACTGGTTGGATCTCCTTGCAGTCCAAGGGATTCTCAAGAGTCTTCTAGATTTCATACATTGAGTCAAATGTAAACTTTGATCAAGATATCTCTTTTTGAAATGAAAGTGATTTCAGGACTTTCATAAACTGTGACCAGGTGGTATTTCAACTTTGGGGATGTTTCACCTAGTAAAAGCACCTAAATGCCTTGATGTGTCTCCAATTATCCTTGACACTGACGTACAGGTGGTGGATTTAATTACCAGAAGCTCTTCAAGAGCCTCAACTAAGACAAACCATCAGTGTTCAAGTACCTGTGTTTTCTAGGAAAAAAAGGGGCAGCATGTCCTTAACACTGTTGCAGAGCATGTGAATCCTCATTCAGTATTCTGTATAATCCTTAGGTGTCTCTCTCCACAGTGCCCTACATATGATATACAACACTGTTAGGTTAAATTTCTTTGAGAAAGGAAAGTTAAACTTCCAGTAAATAAGTAGAATAGAAAGGGGGTATTTTATATTTGGGAAAAAACAAAAACATTGAAACATTGCCGTGGGGATGACAGAGTCTTCATTTAAGAAGTGTGATTCATTACAGGCCCCTCCTCTCTGGTGCCCCCACTGCTGTGTNACTTCCAGTAAATAAGTAGAATAGAAAGGGGGTATTTTATATTTGGGAAAAAACAAAAACATTGAAACATTGCCGTGGGGATGACAGAGTCTTCATTTAAGAAGTGTGATTCATTACAGGCCCCTCCTCTCTGGTGCCCCCACTGCTGTGTCAGGCCTTCTGGGAGGGAGCCGGAGCCCATGGTCACCTGTGTGCCAGCTCAGCAGTCCTGTGCAGAAGCTGCTGACAGCCCTCTGGGCTTCATCTCAGAGCTATTAGGAAGCAATCAAGGAAATGATTAGACTTCACTGAGAGCCAAGCTGGGACTTCAGATGCTTGTCAAATACCATCTCCTCTATAATGGAATTGCTCCCCTCACTTCTTATCAGGCCACCTCTGTGCTGCAGGCTTAGGTAAAGAGCTAGCCCTCTACCAGGTAGGCTTCTGAAAAGGGCTTACATAACAGTTGTCAGATCACAGAATTTAAAATGAGGGTGTCTTATAAGGGACTAGCAGATTACTTCTATTTATTGTCCGTGTTCAGGACTCAGAATGTCATTTCCACTTTACAAGACCTGTCCATTAACCACTATGAAGGAAGCAAGTCAGCCACAGTACTTCCATCATGGCACCCATGGAATCATAATTATAGCAGTAGTTATAGTATTGAATGACAACAGCTACATCTTATTGAAAGTTTACTATAGGAGTCATTGTATTCTATGGTCATGATACATCAACTCATTTTTTTATTCTATAAAGTGCTGTTATTTTTCATAATTGACTATGCATAAATCTTGGAGGTTAAGCCACTTTCACAAAATTTTACAGGGGATGCAGTTTTAGTTGATCTTGGATTCAGGTCTGAATGACATCTAACAACTTTTCTCTGAGCATGGCAGTTTATAGCCTTTACTCCCTTACCTTCTTTCATGGGAGCCCCTCTCCCCTTTTCTGGCCCCAGATTTTCCCATGTGTAGGCTCCATCCCCTAGACTCTCTGTGGCCCCTATACACTCAGCACATTTTCCAGGAGAACTGAGCTGTCATTATCTTTAAGCCAATTTCACATTGGATGTTCCCTGACTTATCTTTTTGTTTTCTAGAATGTCGTGCACAGGCAGCTGTGTCTCACTTATGAACAAACCCAGGAGTTATCTCCTTAAAATCCTTTGTGGTTAAAGAATTCATTAACTCTCTAAACATTCTTCAAAACTAGAAAGACTATAAATACAAGTTATGAAAACTCTGTCATCCAGCCACCTCCAAACCCTGTAACCTCTGTGTGATGGATCCTCCCTGACATCTGTGTAATCATTTTTGACATTTGGTGATGAATCTTTTTGAGATCTCCATAGCTCTTCCATTTCAACAATAGAATCAGACCCTATCATTGTAATTGACATTGGGCTTTGTTCCTTATCTGAGCTTTTGTGATTGGTAGCATTTTCTAGTTCTATGTTTATAATATGTTTATAATAATAGGAAAGCAGTGATTCAAGATGTGTGAAAATGATAGTTTTCAGCCCTCTTTCATTTCATTTCATTTTCTTTGGAGCATACAGATCACATAGGAATGATATTCATTCAGGTCAGGTAAGTTATCTAAATCATATGCAGTATATTAGACTCAGCTGCTTCAGTCCACATACTCGTGCCCGTTCACGTTAATGAAAAATTATTCCTTTTCCACTTGAACCAAGATATGAAATGAACAGGAGGGAAATGAAAGTGTTGCTTTATGTTGTTACTGTCATTTCAGTCAATATCAATATGTATTTTCTATTATTCATCTCATTATTAGTAATTTTAACTGTGTCATGTTAGAGATACCTTTAAATAGCAATATTAACAAAATATATATTCTTGACATTGATAAAAGCAATTTATATGCATTATCTGATAGAATTTTTGAAACAGCTTCATGAGACATTTACTTTTATTGGTGAACCGAAATAAATAGTTAAATAACTTGCCCAGGCTCACATTGCTAGTAATTATCAATGACAGGTCAAATATACCAGGGATCCAAAGCTAAAGTGTTAGTGCTATTTAGATATTACAAGAGTGACATCTAGGTAATCTTAAAATTATCTTGATCTAGTGCAAAATAGAAGTTATACAAGTCAACAATTTTTAAAATTATTAAGCCACTTATTTGTATTTTTTAACCTTGTCTTCCTACCAGAATATGAGAATCAACAGATCATGAATCTTGCTCATCTCATCCACTCTTACATCCTAAGTAATAAATGCGTCTGACACGTAGCAGGTGTGGAATAGGTATTTGTGGGCTGGGTGGATGACAAGAGAAAGGGAGATAGAACAATTTTCATCCTGGTAGGTGTCTGAAGTGGAGGATTTATGACTGACTGGGTATCTTTCACTAGATAAGAGCAAGGATCTGTACATGTTTTTATTTCACTATTTCACTATGCAAAAATCTGATTTAAAAAAAATGTATAAGACATACCCTGCTGCTTCATGAACACACATTCAGTCACTTTGTAAACATTGATTCATTTTCTTTTGACAGCCTATGGAGGAGAAATTAATAACAGACCTGATATGGATTTATCTTAAAATAATTTTTTCAGGAGTCCTTTTTAATCCTTGAAATATAAAAAAGATGAAAGAATCTTCTTTGTAAGTTTGCCTGAATTATTTTCTTAGTTTTCAAATTCATTTCTTTATTCAATTTTACCAAGTTCTCTTAAAATATATACTTGATTACAATGCTGTCATTTTCCCCTACTATGATTATTTCAAAGTTCTTGCATTCTAAATATCAATTCTCCTTTTCTGATTTATAATATATATTTTAATTTTTATAAAATAAATTATCAGAAAGTGCGTTTAGCAAACACTCAATATAAAACATTTTAAGGGCTAAAAATAAAAATGAAACATGATTTATTTTTCTAAAAATAACCACCACTAGCTTTTTAGAGCATATGATTATCAGTTTGTCTCTCTACACATTTATATGTATAATTTTGAACCTGCAGTAGATATTGTGTTACTGAATAGTCCTTTTGCATTATGGCATGAAGGATGATCCCATGTATTAAAAAAATTATTTTAGAACTTAATTTTAATGATGTTTATCATGCTACTGTGTGAATGTATCTTTTTTGTTTTTTAGCCAAGATTCTGTTGTTACATAGCTATGTAATTTATAAATTGTATTATTATAAATGATGATACATGTCCTGGATACAATTCTGATGTGAATTTTTCCTCAGGATAAATTTTGATAAGTGGAATTGATGACTCAGTAAGTGTAAATATGCTTTAGGCTCTTGATTCATGTGGCCAAACTTTTCAGTGGAAGTTATGACAATTCACAATTTCACAAGCTCATAAGAGACAAGATCACACTATTTCAAATTCTGTTGTGTGTTTCTGTCTGTGATGGCCTCCAATACTTAGGTCCCATCAGAAATAAGCTGCCCTACTCAGCCAGATTCCTATGTGGGACAATGTCACGTGTGTTGCTTGGGGCCTTTCAAAACACTGAAGTTGCCTTCTGATGAGTGCAGCGGGAAGTGCACCTGAATATTGTCATGCCATTGTTCACTCAGTTCTGCCCGCTTTCTCAAATAGTGAGTGTTTGTAAGGAATTAAGAGCTTTCTGCACCTATCTCATCTCAGACAGAAGCCCTGGATATGCCCTGTAGGTTTGGTCCCTGATCTAACACCCGTGCAGCCCCTAGGGATTGAGCTGAAGGAAGAGGTGAGACTGAATGGCGTTTGTATAGCAGCTCACACACGTGCCTTTGTCTCCAGACAGTGGGTCTCAGACTGAAGCGTGCCTCTGAATCACCTGCAGAGCATAGGAGAGTCTGAATTGTGTTTGTGTGGGCAGCTCACACATTTGCCTTTGTCTCTAGACAGTGGGTCTCAGACTGAAGCGTGCCTCAGAATCACCTGCAGAGCATGTTGAGATGCACAGATGTCCGGGACATGGAAGCCATCTAAATGTCGATCAACAGAGAGATGGATATAGGAGATGTGCTATGCTTAGTCACTCAGCCATGTCCGACTCTTTGTGACCCCATGGACTGCAGCCTGTGAAGCTCCTCTGTCCATGGGGACTCTCCAGGGGAGAATACTGGAGCAGGTTGCCGCGCCCTACTCCAAGAGATCTTGCCAATCCAGGGAACGAACCCAGGTCTCCTGCATTCAGGCAGATTCTTTATTTTCTGAGACACCAGGGCATCCCAAAATAGACTACTACTTGGTCATAAAAAGAATGAAATGACGCCATGAATTGCCATTTCCTTCTCCAGGAGATCTTCCTGACCCAGGAATCAAACCCAGGTCTCCCACATTGCGGGCAGATGCTTTACTGTCTGAGCCACCAGGGAAGGCCATGGATGGACCTAGAGATTATCACACTGAGTGAAGAAAATCACCCCAAGAAAGACAAATATCATATGATATTGCTTACATGTGGAATCAAAAAGAAATGGTACATATAAACTTAGTTACAAAACAAAAGTGGAGTCACAGATGTAGAAAATAAACTCATAATTACTGGGGACTGGGAGAAGGACAAACTGCAAGATTGGGATTGACATATACATACTCAGTTCAGTTCAGTTCAGTCACTCAATTGTGTCTGACTTTTTGCAACCCCATAAATTCCAGCACACCAGGCCTCCCTGTCCATCACCAACTCCCAGAATTCACCCAAACTCATGTCCATCACCCAAACTCATGGCCATCCAGCCATCTCATCCTCTGTCGTCCCCTTCTCCACCTGCCCCCAATCCCTCCCAGCATCAGAAATTTTTTACAGTGAGTCAACTCTTCTCATGAGGTGGCCAAAGTATTGGAGCTTCAGCTTTAGCATCATTCCTTCCAAAGAATACCCAGGGCTGATCTCCTTCAGAATGAACTGGTTGGATCTCCCTGCAGTCCAAGGGACTCTCAAAAGTCTTCTCCAACACCATAATTCAAAAGCATCAATTCTTCGGTGCTCAGCTTTCTTCACAGTCCAACTTTCACATCCATACTTGACCACTGGAAAAACCATAACCTTGTTTAGATGGACCTTTGTTGGCAAAGTAATGTTTCTGCTTTTTAATATACTATCTAGTTCGGTCATAACTTTCCTTACAAGGAGTAAGCGTCTTTTAATTTCATGGCTGCAATCACCATCAGCAGTGATTTACATATAAAATAGATAACTAATAAGAACATGCTGCATAACACAGGAAACTACTCAATACTCTGCAATGGTTTATACATAAAAAGAATCTTTTAAAGAAGAGTATATGTAGATATGATTCACTTTGCTGTACACCAGAAACTAACACAACATTGTAAATCAACTGTACTCCAATAAAATTTAAAAATATTTTTAATTAAAAAAATAAAACTAAAAAAAAGACTGATTGCTGGACCTACTTCCAGAATTTCTGATTTAATAAATACTGATGGGCTCTAGAATATATGTTTATTACAAGCTCCTATGTGACGCTGACACAGCTGTTGGGGGACAACATACCATTCTATTCCTTATTTCTACCATGTCATATTGAGGTTCTTCCAGAGGGGACATTGACTTCTGAGATCTTACTTATGCCTCTGTCAAATCATAGCAAAGAGGGACCTCATTCTGGTGCAGTTGAAAACCTTACTCTCCTCTTTTCATTTCCCTAAATGCTGGTATATTTAATGTGGATCTGAAACTGGGCAATAGACAAATGTGTTCAAAACACTTTTCACCTGTAAATGCATTTCTGTTCTGATCTAACTTTTGCTTTTCCTCCTCAGTTTCTACTTTCTCATTAGTCTCATCCTAAGAACAGTATATATAAAATCTAGCATCCAACTAAAAATCTGTTTGTTGGCAAAGAATTTAACGTTTTAGGGAAAAATAAAACTTACTTTAGAAGAAATATCTTTCTATTCTTATAAGATGAAGCCAAAGACACATATAAGTCAGAAAAAAGTGAAACTAATGTTTCACAATCAGTTGCACCATACATCCCACATTTTGTGAAGCTTCTCGGAATTTTTTGCTTCAATGATATAGTTGGTTTCTTCTCATCCTATAATTGTAATAGTTCTTCTCAAGTTCACTATCAGAGAAACGGTAGATGCATGTATGTCTTCATTATTCATGGATGGACCTCGTGGGCACTACTACTACTAGGTCGCTTCAGTCGTGTCCGACTCTGTGAGACCCCATAGATGGCAGCCCACCAGGCTCTGCCGTCCCTGGGATTCTCCAGGCAAGAATACTGGAGTGGATTGCCATTTCCCTCTCCAATGCATGAAAGTGAAAAGTCAAAGTGAAGTCGCTCCACCGTCTCCGACTCTTAGAGACCCCATGGGCTATAGCCCACCAAGCTCCTCCAGCCATGGGATTTTCCAGGAAAGAGTACTGGAGTGGGGTGCTATAGTTTTCTTGTCAGGGATTAAGCATAATCTGTATAACTGAGCAGGAAGGGCAGGACCTGGTGATGGAGGGAAACTATTCTAGCTGCTGGGGAACAAGATCAGATGAAGGTGGCCACTTCTTGCAGAGGAAAAGCAGACATTAAACCCAAATTAAATGATTTTTTTTTTAAATAATGATCTGTGCATCAGTGAGACAATATTATTATATCAGTGGCCCTTTAAAAGCATTTAGTTTAAAATGTTTTTAAAAATCATCTTTCTAAAAATTTAAGACAACATACATACATGTATATTAAATAAAAATATTCTTAATTTCTTTGTTTAGTTAATTTTTATAGTAGTATATTTGCTTTACAATGTGTGTTAGTTTAAGCTGTATAGCAAAGTGAACCAGCTGTATATATACATAGAACCCCTCTTTTATTTGGATTTTCTTCCCATTCAGGTCACCACAGAGCACTGTGTATAGAGTTGCCTGTGCTATAGAGTAAATTTTCATTATTATCTATTTTATGCATGGTATCAATAGTGTATATGTCAATCCTAATCTCCCAACTTTTCTGACCCCTGAATATTCTAAAAATTCATTTATGTTTGTTTTTATGAATACCAAAAATAATGGATATTTTTCTTCACATATAATTATGTAAGTTCATTAATTACTTAGCTAGATATCGATGGATACATAAATGTATAGATATAGATTAAAACATTGTCATAGATTTTTAAAAATTCTATGAACTGGCATCTTGATTTCATGGCTATAATTTAATAATGTTTCTTTAATTACATTGAAAGTTTCTACAGTTTCTTCTTTGCATCTATTCAGATAACTCTCATTACCTTACTGTTTGCAATGTGTGTTTTTAAAACTGAAATATGCAAAAGTTTTGAAAATTAATATTTTACCACTCTATTCCCTGAGCACTTTGATTAAAGAGTCAATCAACTTATTCCCAGTAGACTAATTGTGATTTGAAGAAAGTGGGGAAAACCACTAGATCATTCAGGTATGACCTAAATCAAATCTCTTAGGATTACCCTGTGGAAGTGTCAAATATATTCAAGGGATTAGATCTGATAGAGTGTCTGAAGAACTATGGAGGAAGGTTTGTAACATTGTACCGGAGGCAGTGATCAAGACCATCCCCAAGAAAAAGATAGGCAAAATGGATGTCTGAGGAGGCCTTACAAGTACCTGTGAAAAGAAGAGAAATGAAAGGTGAAGGAAAAAAGGAAAGATACGACCATGTGACTGCAGAGTTCCAAAGAATAGCAAGGAGAGATAAGAAAGCCTTTCTCAGTGATCAGTGTAAAGAAATAAAGAAAATCATAGAAAGTGAAAGACTAGAGATATCTACAAGAAAATNCTGTGAAAAGAAGAGAAATGAAAGGTGAAGGAAAAAAGGAAAGATACGACCATGTGACTGCAGAGTTCCAAAGAATAGCAAGGAGAGATAAGAAAGCCTTTCTCAGTGATCAGTGTAAAGAAATAAAGAAAATCATAGAAAGTGAAAGACTAGAGATCTCTACAAGAAAATTAGAGATACAAAGAGACTGTTTCATGCAAAGATGGGCTCAATAAAGGACAGAAATTGGTATGGACCTAACAGAAGCAGAGCATATTAAGAACAGGTGGCAAGAATACAAAGAAGAACTGTATAAAAAAGATATTCATGACCCAGATAATCACGATGGTGTGATCACTCACCTAAAGCCAGACATCTTGGAATGTGAAGTCAAGTGGGCCTTAAGAAGCATCACTACAAACAAAGCTAGTGGAGGTGATGGAATTCCAGTTGAGCTATTTCAAATCCTAAAAGATGATGCTGTGAAAGTGCCACACTTAATATGCCAGCAAATTTTGAAAACTCATCAGTGGCTGCAGGACCAGAAAATGTCAGTTTTTGTTCCAATCCCAAAGAAAAGTAATGCCAAAGAATGCTCAAACTACTTCACAATTGCACTCATCTCACATGCTAGCAAAACAATGCTCAAAATTCTCCAAGCCAGCCTTCAACAGTACATGAACCATGAACTTCCAGATGTTCAAGCTGGATTTAGAAAAGGAAGAGGAACCAGCGATCAAATTGCCAACATCTGAAGGACCATAGAAAAAGCAAGAGAGAAAAAAAAAAAAAGAAAAAGCAAGAGAGTTCCTGAAAAATAGCTACTTCTATTTTATGGCCTATGCCAAAGCCTTTGACTGTGTGGATCACAATAAACTGTGGAAAATTCTTAAAGGATGTGAATACCAGACCATCTGACCTGTCACCTGATAAATCTGTATGCTGGTTAAGGAGCAACAGTTAGAACTGTACATGGAAAACCAGACTGGTTACAAATAGGGAAAGGCATATGTCAAGGCTGTATATTATCACCCTGCTTTTTTAACTTATATGCAGAGTACATCATGAGAAATGCTGGACTGGATAAAGCACAAGCTGGGATCAAGATTACAAGGAGAAATATCAATAACCTCAGATATGCAAATTACATCACACTTATGGCTGAAAGTGAAGAACTAAAGAGCCTCTTGATGAAAGTGAAAGAGGAGAGTGAAAAAGTTTGCTGAAAAATCTGGTAGACAGAATTCCTGAAGAACTACAGACAGAGGTTCATAAATCTGTCCAGGACTCAGTGATCAAGATCATTCCCAAGAAAAAGAAATTCAGGAAAGCAAAATGGTTTTCTGAGGAGGCTTTACAAAGCTTTGGAAAGAAAAGAGGCAAAAAGCAAAGGGGAAAGGGAAATATATACCTAACTGAATGCTGAGTTCCAGAGAAGAGCAAGGAGATAAGAAGGCCTTCCTCAATGAACAATGCAAAAAAATAGAGGAAAATAATAGAGTGGAAAAGACTGGAGATCTTCCCACAAAACTGGAGAAACCAAGGGAATATTTCATGCAAAGATGGATATGAAAAAGGGCAGAAATTGTATGGATCTAACAGAGACAGAAGAGACTAAGTGGTGGCAAGAATACACAGAAGGTCTGTACAAAAGAGGTCTCAATGACCAGGAATACTTGGGCTCCAAAATCACTGCAGTTGGTGACTGCATCCATGAAATTAAAATATGCTTGCTCCTTGGAAGAAAACCTTTGACCAACCTCGATAGCATATTAAAAAGCAGAGACATTACATTGCTGTCAAAAGTCCATCTAGTAGAGCTATCGTTTCTCCAGTGGTCATGTGTGGATGTGAGAGTTGGACCATAAAGAAAGCTGAACGCTGAAGAATTGATGCTTTTGAACTGTGGTGTTGGAGAAAACTTGAAAGTCCCTTGGTCTGCAAGGAGATCCAACCAGTCAATTTTAAAGGGAATCAATCCTGACTATTCATTGGAAGGACTGATGCTGAATCTGAAACTCCAATATTCTGGCCACCTGATGTGAAGAACTGACTCATTGGAAAATACCCTGACGGTGGGAAATATTGAAGGCAGGAGAAGGGGATGACAGAGGATGAAATGGTTGGATGGCATTACTGACTTGGTGGATATGAGTTTGAGGATGCTCTGGGAGTTGGTGATGAGTTGGTATGGTCACTCACCTAGACTCAGACACCTGGAATGTGAAGTCAAGTGGGCGTTAGAAAGCACTACTATGAACAAAGCTAATGGGGGTGATGGAATTCCAGCTGGGCTATTAAAATCCTAAGAGATGATGCTGTAAAGTGCTGTACTCAGTTCAGTTCAGCTCAGTTGCTCGGTTGTGTCGGACTCTTTGTGACCCCATGAACTACAGCATGCCAGGCCTCTCTGTCCATCACAAGCTCCCTGAGTCCACCCAAACCCATGTCCATTGAGTCAGTGATGCTATCCAACCATCTCATCCTCTGTTGTCCCCTTCTTTTCCTGCCCTTAATCTTTCCCAGCATCAGTATCTTTTCAAATGAGTCAGCTCTTCATATCAGGTGACCAAAGTATTAGAGCTTCAGCTTCAACATCAGTCCTACCAGTGAACACCCAGGACTCATCTTCTTTAGGATGGGCTGGTTGGATCTCCTTGCAGTCCAAGGGACTCTCAAAAGTCTTCTCCAACACCACAGTTCAAAAGCATCATTTCTTCGGCACTCAGCTTTCTTTATAGTCCAACTCTCACATCCATACATGACTACTGGAAAAAATATAGCCTCGACTAAATGGACCTTTGTTGACAATGTAATGTCTCTGCTTTTCATTATGCTGTCTAGGTTGGTCATAATCTTCCTTCCAAGGAGTAAGCATCTTTTAATTTCATGGCTGCATTCACCATCTGCAGTGATTTTGGAGCCCAGAAATTCAAAGTCAGCCACTGTTTCCACTGTTTCCCCACCTATTTGCCGTGAAGTGATGGGACCGGATGCCATGATCTTTGTTTTCTGAATGTTGAGTTTTAAGCCAACTTTTTCACTCTCCTCTTTCGCTTTCATCAAGAGGTTCTTTAGTCCGTCTTCACTTTCTGCCATAAGGGTGGTGTCATCTGCATGTCTGAGGTTATTGATATTTCTCCTGGCAATCTTGATTCCAGCTTGAGCTTCCTCCAGCCCAGCATTTCTCATGATATAATCTATCTATAAGTTAAATAAGCAGGGTGACAATATACAGCCTTAATGTACTCCTTTCCGATTTGGAACCAGTCTGTTGTTCCATGTCCATTTCTAACTATTGCTTCCTGACCTGCATACAGGTTTTTCAAGAGGCAGGTCAGGTGGCCTGGTATTCCCATCTCTTTCAGAATTTTCCACAGTTTGTTGTGATCCACACAGTCAAAGGCTTTGGCATATACATGGCACAATTAAAATTAGATCCTTTTCACTGATGGTATATTTTGTTTCTTAAATTTTCCTCAGTAGTTCTGCGGTCCATGCTCTTTCAGTTTCCCCACACCATGAGGGCTATAAGAAAACTTACTGACTACACTGAGACTCACAGAACAGAGAGCAGTGTTGGAGATGGTAGACATCACTTTTCTTCTGCTCCACAGTGCATGTATGGATGTTCGATATACTCTGTGCTTGTATTCTAGATGTGTACAGAGAGTTTTTCATGGCATCACAGGGCAGCAAACATTTCCATTTCTGTCCACTTTAGTCAGTCATGCATTGTAATTTTGAGCATTTTGTATGTCACAAATATTTATCAACACAAGCTGGAATCAAGATTGCTGGGAGAAATATCAATAACCTCAGATATGCAGATGACACCACCCTTATGGCAGAAAGTGAAGAGAAGCTAAAGAGCCTCTTGATGAAAGTGAAAGAGGAGAGCGAAAAAGTTGGCTTAAAGCTCAACATTCAGAAAACAAAGATCATGGCATCTGGTCCCATCACTTCATGGGAAATAGATGGGGAAACAGTGGAAACAGTGTCA
>SJYT01026338.1:0-51306 GCA_006410635.1 Cephalophus harveyi | reverse complement strand
CATTGGTCTATATTTCTGTTTTTGTGCCAGTACCATACTGTTTTGATGACTGTAGCTTTGTAGCATAATCTGAAGTCAGAAAGGTTGATTCCCCCAACTCCATTCTTCTTTGACAAAGCTGCTTTAGCTACTCGGGGTCTTTTGTGTTTTCAGGGTCTTTTGTGAATTTTTTTGTTCTAGTTCTGTGAAAAATGTCATTGGTAATTTGATAGGGATTGCACTAAATCTGTAGATTGCATCTGGTGGTATAGTCATTTTCACAATACTGATTCTTCCTAACCAGGAACATGGAATATCTCTCCATCTGTTTATATAATCTTTGATTTCTTTCATTAATGCCTTATAATTTTTTGTGTACAGCTCTTTTGTCTCCTTGCTGCTGCTGCTAAGTCACTTCAGTCATGCCCAACTCTGTGCGACCCCATAGATGGCAGCCCACCAGGCTCCCCCATCCTTGGGATTCTCCAAGCAAGAATACTGGAGTGGGTTGCCATTTCCTTCTCCAATACAGGAAAGTGAAAAGTGAAAGTGAAGTCATTCAGTCGTCCCTGACTCTTAGCGACTCCATGGACTGCAGTCTTCCAGGCTCCTCCGTCCATGGGACTTTCCAGGCAAGAGTACTGAAGTGGGTTGCCATTGCCTTCTCCATTTGTCTCCTAAGTTTATTCCTAGATATTTTATTCTTTTTGTTGAAAAGGTAAATGGGATTGATTCCATAATTTCTTTTTCTAATTTTTCATTGTTAGTATATAGAAATGCAAGTGATTTCTGTGTACTGATATTGTATCCTGCAACATTGCTAAATTCACTGATGAGCGTTAGTAATTTTCTGATACTATCTTTAGGGTTTTCTATGTACAGTATCATGTCATCTGCAGACAGTGAGAGCTTTACTTCTTTTCCGATCTGGATTCCTTTTATTTTTCTTCTCTGATTGTTGTAGCTAGGGCTTCCAGAACTATGTTGAATAATAGTGGTAAAAGNGCGTTAGTAATTTTCTGATACTATCTTTAGGGTTTTCTATGTACAGTATCATGTCATCTGCAGACAGTGAGAGCTTTACTTCTTTTCCGATCTGGATTCCTTTTATTTTTCTTCTCTGATTGTTGTAGCTAGGGCTTCCAGAACTATGTTGAATAATAGTGGTAAAAGTGTACACTCTTGTCTTGTTCCTGATCTTAGGAGGAATGCTTTCAGTTTTTCACCTTTGAGAATAATTTTGCTATAAGCTTATCATATTTGGCCTTCACTATGCTCAGGTAAGTTCCTTCTATGTCCATTTTTTTTTTTTTTTACAGTTTTAATCATAAATAGGTGCTGAATTCTCTAAAGGCTTTTTCTGCATCTATTGAGATTATCATATGGTTTTTATCTTTCAATTTGTTCATATGGTGAATCACACTGTTTTATATTTGTAAATTGAAGAATCCTTGCATCCCTGGAATAAACCTAACTTGAACAGGGTGTATGAGCTTTTTGATGTGTTGCTGAATTCTGTTTGCTAAAATTGTGTTGAAGATTTTTGCATCTATATTCATCAGTGGTATTAGCCTGTAGTTTTCTTTTTGTGCATTGTCTTTGTCTGTTTTTCATATCAGGGTGATGGTGGCCTTGAAGAATGAATTTGGAAGTGTTCCTTCCTCTGCAAATTTTAGAAAGAATTTTAGAAGGATAGGCATTAGCTGTTCTATAAATGTTTGATAGAATTCTCCTGTGAAGCCATCTCGTCCTGGGCTTTTTTTTTTTTTTTGAGAGAGAGATTTTTTAATCACAGCTTCAATTTCAGTGGTTGTAATTAGGTTCTTCATAATTTCTATTTCTTCCTGGTTCAGTCTTGGAAAATTGAACTTTTCTAAGAATCTGTCCATTTCTTCCAGGTTATCCATCTTATGGCCATATAGTTGTTCATGATAGTCTAATTCTTTGTATTTCTGCACTGTCTGTTGTAACTTCTCCTTCATTTCTAATTTTGTTGATTTGATCCTTCTCTCTTTTTTTCTTGATGAGTCTGGCTAAAGACTTGTCAATTTTATCTTCTCAAAGAACAAGGTTTACTTTTATTAATCTTTACTATTGTTTCTTTCATTTCTTTCTGCTCAGATCTTTTTCATTCTTCTTTTTCCAGTTGTTTTAGTGTAAAGCTACATTGTCTATTCAATGTTTTTCTTGTTTCTTGAGGTAGTATTGTATTACTATAAACTTCCCTCTTAGAACTGCTTTTGCTGCATCCCATAGGTTTAGAGTCATGTTTTCATTGTCATTTCTTTCTAGAAATTTTTTTTATTTCCCTTTTGATTTCTTCAGTAACCTGTTGGTTATTTAGAAATCTGTTGTTTAATCTCCATGTGCTTGTGTTTCTTACAGTTGTTTTTCTTGTAATTGATATCTAGTCTCATAGCATTGTGGTTGGAGAAGATGCTTGATACAATTTCAGTTTTCTTAAATTTATGGAGGCTTGATCTGTGACCCCAGATGTGGTCTATCCTGGAGAATGTTCCATGTGCACTTGAGAAGAAGGTGTATTCTACATTTGGATGGAATGTCCTGAAGATATCAAGGAAATCCATCTCATCTAATGTATCATTTAAGACTTGTGCTTAATTATTAACTTTCTGTTTTGATGAACTGTCCATTGGTATGAGTGGAGTGTTGAAGTCTCTTACTATTATTGTGTTACTGTAAGCTTTTCCTTTAATTTCTGTTAGTATTTGTCTTATGTATTGAGCTGCTCCTATGTTGGGTGCATAGATATTTACAACTGTTATGCCCTCCTCTTGGATTGATCCCTTATTCATTATGTAGTGTCCTTATCTTTTGTAATATTCTTTAAGGTCTATTTTGTCTGATATGAGGATTTCTATTCCAACTTTCTTTTGCTTCCCATTTGCATGGAATATATTTTTCCATCCTCTCACTTTCAGTCTATATGTGTCATGAGGTCTGAAGTGAGTTTGTTGTAGACAACATATATATGGGTCTTGTTTTTGTATCCATTCAGCCAGTCTTTGTCTTTTGGTTTCAGCATTTAATCCATTTACACTTAGAGTAATTATTGATATGTATGTTCCTATTGCCATTTTCTTAATTGTTTGGGGTTGATTTTGTAGATCTTTTTCCTTCCCTTGTATTTCTCGACTATTTCAGTCCTTTTAACATTTGTTGTAAAGCTGGCTTGGTGGTACTGAATTCCCTTAACTTTTGTTTGTCTGAAAAGCTTTTTATTTATCCATTAATTCTGAATTAGAACCTTGCCAGGTACAGTAATGTTGGTTGTATATTTTTCCTTTTCAGTACTTTAAATATATCCTGCCATCCCTTCTGGCCTGCAGAGTTTCTGCTGAAAGATCAGCTATTAATCATATGGCATTCCCTTGTATGTTACTTGTTGCTTTTCCTTTGCTGCTTTTAATATTCTTCCTTTGTGTTTAGTCTTGATTAGTTTGATTAGTATATGTCTTGGTGTGTTTCTCCTTGGGTTTATCCTGTATGGAACTCTTTGCACCTCTTGGACTTGATTATTTCCTTTTCCCTGTTGGGGAAATTTTCAACTATAATCTCTTCAAAAATTTTCTCATACTCTTTCTTTTTCTCTTCTTCTGGGACCCCCATAATTCAACTGTTGGTGCATTTGATATTATCCCAGAGGTCTCTGAGACTACCCACAGTTCTTTTCATTCTTTCTACTTTATTCTGCTCTTCAGAAGTTATTTCCTCCATTTTATCTTCCAGCTCACTGATTCATTCTTCTGCTTCAGTTATTCTTCTATTGATTCCTTCCAGAGTATTTTTAATTCTAGTCATTGTGTTGTTTGTCTCTATATGTTTATTCTTTAATTCTTCAAGGTTTTTGTTAATTGACTCTTGCATTTTCTCTTTGTTTTTAAGGTTTTTGATCATCTTTACTATCATTATTCTGAATTCTTTTTCAGGTAGTTTGCTTATTTCCTCTTCATTTATTTTGACTTCTGTGTTTCTAGTTTGTTTCTTCATTTGTGTGGTATTTCTCTGCCTTTTCATTATTTTTTTTTTTAACTTATTGTGTTCGATGTCTCCTTTCCCCAGTTTTCAAGGTTGAACTCTTTCTTCCTTTTAGTTTCGGCCCTCTTAAGATTGGTCCCACTGTTTGTGTAAGCTTCATATAGGGTGAGATTTGTGCTGGTTTTGTTTGTTTGTTTTTCCTCTAATGGGCAAAGCTGAGTGAGGTGGTATTCCTGTCTGCCGATGATTGCATTTGTATTTTTATTTTGTTTGTTATTTAGATGAGGCATCTTGCACAGGGTGCTACTGATGGTTGAGTGATACTGGGTCATGTATTCAAGTGGTTTCCTTTGTGTGAGTTCTCTCTATTTGATACACCCTAGGGTTAGTTCTCTGGTAGTCTAGGGTCTTGGATTCAGTGCTCCCACTCCAAAGGCTCAGGGCTTGATCTCTGGTCAGGAACGAAGATTCCACAAGTGATTTGTTATGGCATTAACCGAGATTAAAACAAATACCCAAAAGTGAGAAACCAAAGATGAACCCCAGACAAATGGCAGTTACAAAATCAGGCAAATAATAGTTAAAATAATAGAATATATACAAACATAAGCAAAGTCAAACAGTCCAACTAAAATAAAGTACAGCAGATTGACCCAGCAAACAAAGGAAATAAAAAATTATATTTACCAGTTAAGGACAAAACTAACTAAAACACAAACCAGAATACAAAACTAAAGCAAGGTGCCAAGTGGGAATAAAACAATGAAAATAAATCTAACAAATATGTTGAAAGGAAAGGAAAGGAAAGAAAGAATAGATATGTGAAGTTAAATAGAGGTAGATTAAGATTTATGTACACTAAAGATTAACTGAAAGGAGAAAAGAACATTAGGAAAGGCAGACAAAGGAATAAATGTAGCAAAAATATAACAGGTTTAAAAAAATTAAAAATATAAAAAAAGAGGGGGAAAAAAGAAAGAAGAAAGTAAACACAAAATGAAAACTCCACAGAACTGCAAAAGCCCAATGTGGAGGCAGAGGTTTATACCACCAATAAAAAGTGTGACTGAATATACACATATACATATGCACCAATAAGCCAAATCGAACCAGTCCAACAAAAATAAAGTAAAATAGATTGACCCAGCAAACAAAGGAAACCAAAAATTTTATCTACCAGTTAAGAATAAAACTAACTAAAGCATAAACTGGAAAACAAAACTAAAGCAAGGTGCCAAGTGGGGAATAAAGCTATGAAAATAAGATATATGTTGAGAGGAAAGGAAAGAAAGAAAAGAAAGAAAGATTATATATGCAAAGTTAAATAGAGGTAAAGAGCATCACTGACTCGATGGACGTGAGTCTGAGTGAACTCCGGAAGTTGGTGATGGACAGGGAGGCCTGGAGTGCTGCGATTCATGGGGTCACAAAGAGTCGGACACGACTAAGCGACTGAACTGAACTGAAAGGAGACTTATTGCGCGGGCACAGGAGGGTCTAGAGGAGCTATTCTACGTTCAAGGTCAGGAGGGATGGTGGTGAGGAGATATCCCTCGTCCAAGATAAGGAGCAGTGGCTGCGCTTTGCTGGAACAGCTGTGAAGAGATACCCCACGTCCAAGGTAAGAAAAGTCCAAGTAAGACGGTAGCTGTTGAAAGAGGGCATCAGAGGGCAGACACACTGAAACCATACTCACAGAAAACTAATCAATCTAATCACACTTGGACCACAGCCTTGTCTAACTCAATGAAACTAAGCCATGCCTGCAGGGCAACCCAAGACAGGCGGGTCATGGTGGAGAGGTCTGACAGAATGTGGTCCACTGGAGAAGGGAATGGCAAACCACTTCAGTATTCTTGCCTTGAGAACCCAATGAACAGTATGAAAAGGCAAAACGATAGGATACTGAAAGAGGAACTCCCCAGGTCAGTAGGTACCCAATATGCTACTGGAGATCAGTGGAGAAATAACTCCAGAAAGAATGAAGGGATGGAGCCAAAGCAAAAACAATACCCAGCTGTGGATGTGACTGATAATAGAAGCAAGGTCCGATGCTATGAAGAGCAATATTGCATAGGAACCTGGAATGTCAGGTCCATGTATCAAGGCAAATTGGAAGTGGTCAAACAAGAGATGGCAAGGGTGAACGTTGACATTCTAGGAATCAGCGAACTAAAATGGACTGGAATGGGTGAATTTAACTCAGATGACCATTATATCTACTACTGCGGGCAGGAATCCCTCAGAAGAAATGGAGTAGCCATCATGGTCAACAAAAGAGTCCGAAATGCAGTACTTGGATGCAATCTCAAAAATGACAGAATGATCTCTGTTCGTCTCCAAGGCAAACCATTCAATATCACAGTTATCCAAGTCTATGCCCCAACCAGTAATGCTGAAGAAGCTGAAGTTGAACGGTTTTATGAAGACCTACAAGACCTTTTAGAACTAACACCCAAAAAAGATGTCCTTTTCATTATAGGGGACTGGAATGCTAAAGTAGGAAGTCAAGAAACACCTGGAGTAACAGGCAAATTTGGCCTTGGAATGTGGAATGAAGCAGGGCAAAGACTAATAGAGTTTTGCCAAGAAAATGCACTGGTCATAGCAAACACCCTCTTCCAACAACACAAGAGAAGACTCTACACATGGACATCACCAGATGGTCAACACTGAAATCAGATTGATTCTATTCTTTGCAGCCAAAGATGGAGAAGCTCTATACAGTCAACAAAAACAAGACCAGGAGCTGACTGTGGCTCATATCATGAACTCCTTATTGTCAAATACAGACTGAAATTGAAGATAGTAGGGAAAACCACTAGACAATTCAGGTTTGACCTAAATCAAATCCCTTATGATTATACAGTGTAAGTGAGAAATAGATTTAAGTTACTAGATCTGGTAGATAGAGTGCCTGATGAACTATGGAATGAGGTTCGTGACATTGTACAGGAGACAGGGATAAAGACCATCCCCATGGAAAAGAAAGGCAAAAAAGCAAAATGGCTGATGGGAGGCCTTACAAATAGCTGTGAAAAGAAGAGAGGTGAAAAGCAAAGGAGAAAAGGAAAGATATAAGCATCTGAATGCAGAGTTCCAAAGAATAGCAAGAAAAAATAAGAAAGCCTTCCTCAGCAATCAATGCAAAGAAATAGAGGAAAACAACAGAATGGGAAAGACTAGAGATCTCTTCAAGAAAATTAGAGATACCAAGGGAACATTTCATGCAAAAATGGGCTCAATAAAGGACAGAAATGGTATGGACCTAACAGAAGCAGAAGATAAGAAGAGTTGGCAAGAATACACAGAACTGTACAAAAATAATCTTCTAGACCAAGATAATCAAGACGGTGTGATCACTCATCTAGAGCCAGACATCCTAGAATGTGAAGTCAAGTGTGCCTTAGAAAGCCTCACTATGAACAAAGCTAATGGAGGTGATGGAATTCCAGTTGAGCTCTTTCAAATCCTGAAAGATGGTGCACTCAATATGCCAGCAAATTTGGAAAACTCAGCAGTGGCCACAGGACTGGAAAAGGTCGGTTTTCATTCCAGTCCCCAGAAAAGCAATGCCAAAGAATCCTCAAACTACCACACAATTGCACTCATCTCACACGCTAGTAAAGTAATGCTCAAAATTCTCCAAGCCAGGCTTCAGCAGTATGTGAACCGTGAACTTCCAGATGTTCAAGCTGGTTTTAGCAATGGCGGAGGAACCAGAGATCAAATTGCCAACACCGGCTGAATCATCGAAAAAGCAAGAGAGTTCCAGAAAAACATCTATTTCTGCTTTATTGACCATGCTAAAGCCTTTGACTATGTGGATCACAATAAACTGTGGACAATTCTGAAAGAGATGGGAATACCAGACCACCTGACCTGCCTCTTGGAAACCTATATGCAGGTCAGGCAGCAACAGTTACAGACTGGTTCCAAATAGGAAAAGGAGTATGTCAAGGCTGTATATTGTCACCCTGCTTATTTAACTTCTATGCAGAGGACATCATGAGAAACACTGGCCTGGAAGAAGCAGAAGCTGGAATCAAGATTGCTGGGAGAAATACCAATAGCCTCAGATATGCAGATGACCCCACCCTTATGGCAGAAAGTGAAGAGGAACTGAAAAACCTCTTGCTGAAAATGAAAGAGGAGAGTGAAAAAGTTGGCTTAAACCCCACATTCAGAAAACGAAGATCATAGCATCTGGTCTCATCACTTCATGGGAAATAGATGGGGAAACAGTGGACACAGTGTCAGACTTTATCTTTTGGGGCTCCAAAATCACTGCAGATGGTGACTGCAGCCATGAAATTAAAAGACGCTTACTCCTTGGAAGAAAAGTTATGACCAACCTAGAGAGCATATTGAAAAGCAGAGATATTACTTTGCCAACAAAGGTCCGTCTAGTCAAGGCTATGGTTTTTCCAGTGGTCATGTATGGATGTGAGAGTTGGACTGTGAAGAAAGCTGAGCACAGAAGAATTGATGCTTTTGAACTGTGGTGTTGGAGAAGACTCTTGAGAGTCCCTTGGACTGCAAGGAGATCCAACCAGTCCATTCTGAAGGAGATCAACCCTGGGATTTCTTTGGAAGGAATGATGCTGAGGCTGAAACTCCAGTACTTTGGCCACCTCATGCGAAGAGTTGACTCATTGGAAAAGACTCTGATGCTGAGAGGGATTGGGGGCAGGAGGAGAAGGGGGCAACAGAGGATGAGATGGCTGGATGGCATCACGGACTCGATGGGCGTGACTCTGAGTGAACTCCAGCATTTGGTGATGGACAGGGTGGCCTGGCGTGCTGAATTTCCTGGGGTTGCAAAGAGTCAGAGAGGGCTGAGCGACTGAACTAACTATGTACAATAAAGATTAACTGCAAGGGGAAAAAAACATTTGGAAAAGCAAACAAAGGAATAAATGTAGAAAAAATAATGATAGGTTTAAAAAGTTAAAAATTTAAAATAAAAAAATAAAAGCAGAAAGGAATAGTCCACACAACTGCAAAAGCCCAACATAGAGGCAGAAGTTTATGACAGCAATAAAATATGTGACTGAGGAAAAAAAAAAATTAGATTTCATAGTGCCAATAAACGGAGAAGACAATGGCACCCCACTTCAATACTCTTGCCTCGAAAATCCCATGGATGGAGGATCCTGGTGGGCTGCAGTCCATGGGGTCGCTAAGAGTGGGACACGACTGAGCAACTTCACTTTCACTTTTCACTCTCATGCATTGGAGAAGAAAATGGCAACCCACTCCAGTGTTCTTGCCTGGAGAATTCCAGGGAAGGGGGAGCCTGGTGGGCAGCTGTCTATGGGGTCACACAGAGTCGGACACGACTGAAGCGACTTAGCAGCAGCAGCAGCAGTGCCAATAAAATTGACTACTACAACTGAGGGGGGATAAAAGGAGGAAAAAAAATCCAAAAGAATCTGCAGAACAAGTCAGAGCATAAGGATAAATGTTTTTATTGAGTCACCAGTCAGAGTCACCACTTTCAGAGTCCTTTCCCTCACTGGGGGTCACAGTCTACCTCACCTCCTTAAGATGCCCTCCAACACTGTGCTGATCTCTGGACCTGCTGCGGGGGCAGCTCAGATTCTAATCTGTTCCTACTCCTCTGTGTTCTTGCCTCCAGTGTCCACATCTCAGAACTAGTGCGTTTTCTTGGTGGGAACTCTCAGTGTCCTTTCATATATTCCATAGACACAGAGCCTGTCTAGTTGATTGTGGGGATTTAATCTACAGCTTGTACAGCTGGTGGGAAGGTTTTGGGTCTTTTTCATTAGCCCACTCACCCTGGGTTTCAACTGTGGGTTTTTTTTTTTCATCTCTGCATGTGGGTTGTCCACTGGGGTTTGCTCCTGAGGCTGCCCTGAAGGACTTGGATCTGCCCCAGTGAGGGTCAGGTGTGGAGGTGGTGCAGCTGCTTGGGTCATAGAGTTCTGGCAGCACCAGAAACTCAGGGGAGTTGGCAGGTAGGGCTGCAGGAAATACAGTGCTCTAGAAGGGTATGGCAATCAGTATTGGCCAATACGCTCCAGGATTCTTGCCTGGAGAACTCCCCTGACAGAGAAGCCTAGCAGGCCACAGTCTACAGGGATGCAAAGAGTTGGACACGACCAAAACAACCCTGAGCGCATAGATGCAAGTTGTTTTGCCTGTGGCAGCTCTGCCCCAGTGAGAGTTGAGCATGAAGGTGGCACAGCTGCTTGGCTTGCAGGGACCCTGGCAGCACAAAGTGTGCAGAGGCACAGATTGTCTCCACTGCAGCAGTTATGGCCCTCTCAGAGTCTTTTTTCGAGCCTCTTGTAGCTGGCGATCAGAAGGCCCCTTTGGCCAGTCTTCCTCTGTAACTCCGCCCATTCAGGCACTTAAGAGGGCTTCCTTGTCTGGGGTCCTTCTCTGTTGTTCAGCGCATCAGGCACAAAGGGGGCCCCCCGGCTGGGGTCCTACCCTGTAATTCAGTGCATCAGGCATTTGATGGGCCAGCCTCTCTATTGTTCAGCTGCTGATGCTGGCGTGTGGGGAGAGGCTATGGTGATGGCTCCACCCCCTATGTGTGACTCAGCAGTATCGCCTGGCTTCCATGGCTGCCCAGCTTTCCTCCACAGGCATTTCCCACCACAGTCTCCTCCCTCACATCCCCTCGATCCGTCTCTCCACAGTCAACAGCAGCCCTCACCCTGGGATTGCTCCACAATCCCTAAACTCCAGCTCCCAGCTGCTTCCAGGGGAAGCGTCTTCCAGGGGATCTGATCCCTGTCTGGGGTATGTACGACTGGGGCAAGGACTGTCTGATTCTCATTCCATTTAGGCTGCCACAGGTCAGCTCTTTCACTCTCACCCTTAAATGTTTCTCCTCTGACTCAGACAATTGCCCCGGTGTGCGGATCAGACCCCTGCTTCAGCTCCCCCATCCACTGAGGGCAGGTCCAGTCCTTCTAACACTCCTGTTTTCCCCCTAGCTCCTTTCTCCTACTGAGTTTTGCATGGGTCTATATATTCTTTTCGGCTGGTCAGGTCCTTCTGTCCACTCTCAGCTGTTCTGCATGCATTTCTGTGTCTGAAGATGTATTCCTGATATATCTGTGGAGACAGATATACTCCACGTCTACCTACTCCTCTGCCATCTTGTTCTCTCAAACCCAATTTTTGAACATACACAATAAACTTATACAATCTCCCTCTACTCATTATTTTTACCTCCTTATATTGGAATCAAAATGTTGCCAGTGCTTTTCTATGTATCTTTTCCTAATTCCCCACATATATATTATCCATTCTCCCAGCTGCTGCTGCTGCTAAGTCACTTCAGTTGTGTCCTACTCTGTGCCACCCCATAGACAGCAGCCCACCAGGCTCCCCCGTCCCTGGTATACTCCAGGCAAGAACACTGGAGTGGGTTGCCGTTTCCTTCTCCAATGCATAAAAGTGAAAAGTGAAAGGGAAGTTGCTCAGTCGTGTCCGACTCTTCGCGAACCTATGGACTACAGCCCACAGGCTCCTCCATCCATGGGATTTTCCAGGCAAGACTACTGGAGTAGGGTGCCATTGCCTTCTCCGTTCTCCCAGCTACAGTAAATAATTTTTAACAAGCAAGTTGGTAAAGCTGACACTAATATATATATAATTCTTTCAACACCTAAATTGTTGTTCTTAAAAAGCATTTGTAAAAAGTCAGTTTTAATCATCGTTCACTCCAATTTACAGATTCAAACAGATAAATTGATGTCACCAAGAAAATAATAGACGTCTAGCCCAATAGCAACACTTAAAAATACACATTATATTAAGCAAAATATTCCTGAGAAAATAAACACCTAAATGTAGGGCCAAACACTATAAAACTCTTAGAGGAAAACACAGGCAGCACAGGCTTTTATATAAATTGCAGTAAGATCCTGTTTGATCCACCTCCTAGAGTAATGAAAATAAAAAAACAAAAATAAACAAATGGGACCTAATTAAACTTAAAAGCTTTTTCACAGCAAAGGAAGCCATAGACAAGGTGAAAAGACAACCCTCAGAATGGGAGAAAATATTTGCAAATGAGGAAACTGACAAAAGGATTAATCGCCAAAATATACAAGCAGCTCATCATGAAGCTCAATATAGAAAAAACAAACTACACAATCAATAAATGGGCAGAAGATCGAAACGGACATTTCTCCAAAGAAGACATACAGATGACCAATAAACATAAAAAATGCCCAACAACACTCATTATGAGAGAAATGCAAATTAAAACTACAATGAGGTATCACCTCACACCGGTCAGAATGGCCAACATAAAAAATCTATAAACAATAAGTGCTAGAGAGGGTGTGGAGAAAAAGGAACCCTCTTGCACTGTTGGTGGGAATGTAAATTGATACAGCTCCTATGGAGAGCAGTATGGAGGTGCCTTGGAAAAACTAAAACTACCATATGACCCAGCAATCCCACTACTGGGCATCTACCCTGAGAAAAACATAGTTCAAAAATACACATGCACTCTATGTTCATTGCAGCACTATTTACAATAGGCAAGACATGGAAGCAACCTAACTGTCCATGGACAGATGAATGGAGGAAAATATGGTACATATATACAATGGAATCTTGGAACATTACTTAGCCATAAAGGGAAAAAAATTGGGTCATTTATAGAGATGTGGATGGACACAGAGTCTGTCATATGGCATGAAATCAGAAAAACAAATATTGTTTATTAACCATATATATGGAATCTAGAAAAATGGTACTGATGAACCTATTCGCAGGGCAGAACTTGACATGCAGACGTAGAGAACAAACTTGTGGACACAGGGAAGGAAGGACAGGGTGGACCGAGAAACTGGGACTGACATATATATACACTATCATGTGCAAAATAGGGCTTCCCCGGTAGCTCAGGTGGTAATGAATCTGCCTGCGATACAGGAGACTCCAGTTCGATTCCTGGGTCAGGAAGATCCACCAGAAAAGGGATGGGCTACCCTCTCCAGTATTCCTGGGCTTCCCCGGTGGCTCAGCTGGTAAAGAAACCACCTGCAATGCAAGAGACCTGGGTTCAATCCCTGGGTTGGGAAGATCCCCTGGGGAAGGGAAAGGCTACATACTCCAGTATTCTGGCCTGGAGAATTCCATGGACTGTATAGTCCATGGGGTCACAAAGAGTCAGACGTGACTGAGCAACTTTCACTCACTCATGTGTTAAATAAATAGCTAGTGGAACCTGCTATCCAGCACAGGGAGCTCAGCTCAGGGCTCTGAGAGACCTACAGCAGTGGGATTGGTGGGTGTGAGAGGGAGGTTCAAAAGGGAGGGGAAATATGTACACATACAGCTGATTCATTTCACTATATAGCAGAAACTAACCACCTTGTAAAGGAACTATACTGCAATAAAAAAGACAAATATTATATGATATTGCCTATATGTGGAATCTAGAAAAATGGTACAAATGAACTTATTTACAAAACAGAAGTAGAGTCACATTTGTAGAAAACAAACTTATAGCTACCAGGGTGTAAGAAGCAGGGAGGGATAAATTGGGAGATTGAGACTGACGTATATACACTACTAAATATAAAATAGACAACTAGTAAGGACCTACTGTATAGAACAAGGAACTCTTCTCAATACTCTATGATTGACCTATACAGGAAAAGAATCTTAATAACAGTGGATATATGTATAGCTGTAATTGATTTACTCTTCTGTATACCTGTAACTAACACAACATTGTGAATCAACTACACTCCAATAAAAATTTTAAAAAACAAATAAGTAAACAAATGAAATTAAAGCTGTGTTTTAATGTCCTATTCTTTACATATTTGATAAGCAACTTGGGATTTTTCAGTTTGGATAAAAGAGCAAAAAACAGTTCAAAAAAAATCTACTAGACACTATGTGGGAAGCATCTGGTTTATGAGTAATTCATAATATATTCCATTCATTTATTCATATGTTCCATTCTTCCATTCATCCTTCTATAACTGTTGTAAGATTGCAATAAGCCAAGATTTTTCACACACTAGGGAAGAAACAGTGAACAGTGACAAATCTTGATGCTTTCGGAATACATAGTTTAGAGCAAGAAGATAAGTAATCTAACACTTTCCAATAAAATGTGGTAAAAAGTCTGCACAGAACACTGGTCCCAAATCTGTGTGTGTTCGGTTATACTTGGGATATCTGTAAGCAGAGTTGTCCCATGAAAAACCCAGGGTTTATGGACACCAACCATCCACTGGGTTATTGTGTGTAACTTCATTTGGCTCTCTGCATTAGCAGATTCAACCAACCATGGATTATGCAGTACTATAGCGGTTACTGTTGGAAAAAAATCTGGATAGTTGACCCATGCAGTTCAAACACCACACCTTTTCTATTACTAAACCCTCTCTTCCCAGCCCAGGTTTGTACAAACTGCTTAGCTGCAAAGAACATTTCTTCCCCCAGAGATGTAATTAAACAAAACCATTATCACTTTGTAAGAATCATCATTTATTCATCTGGACATAAGTTGAATCAACAAAGGAAGTATAACATTAAGGAAATTGATTTTACCCTTTGTATTTCAGTATCTCCTATATTATATTAATTCAGTTCAGTTGCTCAGTCATGTCCAACTCCTTGTGACCCCATGAATCACAGCATGCCAGGCCTCCTTGTCCATCACCAACTCCCGGAATTCACTCAAACACATGTACATCGAGTCAGTGATATCATCCAGCCATCTCATCCTCTGTCGTCCCCTTCTCCTCCTGCCCCCAATCTCTCCCAGCATCAGAGCCTTTTCCAATGAGTCAACTCTTTGCCTGAGGTGGCCAAAGTACTGGAGTTTCAGCTTCAGCATCAGTCCTTCCAATGAACACCCAGGACTGATCTCCTTTAGAAAGGACTGGTTGGATCTCCTTGCAGTCCAAGGGACTCTCAGGAGTCTTCTCCAACACCACAGTTTAAAAGCATCAATTCTTCAGTGCTCAGCTTTCTTCACAGTCCAACTCTCACATCCATACATGACNTAGGACTGATCTCCTTTAGGATAGATTGGCTGGATCCCCTTGCCGTCCAAGGGACTCTCAAGAGTCTTCTCCAACACCACAGTTCAAAAGCATCAATTCTTCGGCACTCAGCCTTCTTCACAGTCCAACTCTCACACCCATACATGACCACTGGAAAAACCATAGCCTTGACTAGATGGACCTTTGTTGGCAAAGTAATGTCTCTGCTTTTTAATATGCTATCTAGGTTGGTCATAACTTTCCTTCCAAGGAGTAAGCATCTTTTAATTTCATGGCTGCAGTCACCATTTGCAGTGATTTTGGAGCCCCCAAAATAAAGTCTGACACTGTTTCCACTGTTTCCCCATCTATATTCCATGAAGTGATGGTGTTTGGGGAAGCACACTGATTGAAACCACCCACCCTGGCGAGGCACCATAGTGACCATCTGCATAAGTTGTTTTATGACAGGAGATCCTGATAAGAAATACGGAACTAATAAGCCACCAAAGCCACCTCCAAGGGGAAGAGTTAGGGAAAGGTGGAAATGAGACACCGCTTATCCGTCCACTTGCCAGAATCCCTCTCACTAGCATCCATCTTGGCTGAGTGATGCATGTGCCACCAGGAAAGCCACCTGGAAACTAATCCCACCACCATAAAAGCCGACATTGCGAGCCATGGGGCAGAGCAGTTCTCCTGGGTTCCCTTACCGTACTGCTCTCCACCCGGGTGCCCTTTCCCAATAAAATCTCTTGCTTTGTCAGCACACGTGTCTCCTCGGACAATTCATTTCCAAGTGTTAGACAAGAGCCCAGTTTCAGGCCCTGGAAGGGGTCCTCCTTCCTACAACAATGGGACCAGATGCCATGATCTTAGTTTTCTGAATGTTGAGCTTTAAGCCAACTTTTTCACTCTCCTCTTTCATTTTCATCAAGAGGCTTTTTAGTATTCAAACATACAAACATACATATAAACACGTGTGCAACACAGGGACAACAGAAACGACGGAAATTACAGAAATCAGCCACCATACTTTTCAGCACTCCACTAAAGCAAGAAAGGAGCTTTCTAGTGCTGGAAGAGTTTTCCTGAAACCTGAGAGGAAAGAAACATGAGCCTGAACTAAGAAAAGTAAACATCTGCTTTGCCATTCATCAGGCATAAAGACAGATAAAGCCAGCTGTAAAGTTAACAGAAAATACTATTTCTCCCAAGAACATGCTGTAAAGCATCACCAAAAGAATCCACTTCGAGTAACTGCTACTTTTTTTACTCACAAAGAACTCTTTTCTCTAAAATCACAGATTGTCAAACAAACAAAAAAAAACTTGCTCTTTAAAATCTTTCATTAAAACTGAAATATCCCATTCTTGACTAAATGACCTAAGTTATGTGAAACAGCCTCTATTTCCAGAACCTCAGAAAAGGAGTTTGTGGACATATTCCCCGTCTACTTTCACTCTGTAGCTTCCAAAAAAAAAAAAAATTAGTTGAGAGGTTCTTAGACGTATATTTTGGTACTTAATCTGGCAAGTCACTTACATTGATTGTAAATTTGTCCCTCACTCACAAACCAAAGGCCACCTGGATGACATATGCCATTCATCGTTCAAGAAAAATCACATGATTCTACCAAATCTGTGACAGTGCTTGACATGTAACAGACGTCCAAAATTAGATGTTACACGTATAACGTCTTAAAATGGAATTCCAGACTGGAAATCCTGAGCTACTTATTACTAGCGTTTCGGTTTTTTCTATTTTTAATAAAATGAAGCGTTTCTTGCTGCCGTAAAACTGTTACGGATTTTGCTATGCAATCTTACTTCGCTGGCCATTGAAATCCTGTGTTGGGCTTGCGATGAGTTTTGGTTCAGCTTAAATCCGTCAGAACCAAGTCACTACAGTGCCACTTCAGGGTTCCCTGACGGGTCAGACGGTAACACTCTGACAGACAGACAGACACACACACTCCCTGTTCCCAATTCCCACACCCCCACCACACACAAACACACACACACACCCGCCCCGCCCTGCGCGCTTCAACTACCTGCGGCAAAGTCCTCTCCCGGACCACGCCGAAACCGGAAGCCAGGACGCCCCTGGGGTTGACGGGAAGGCGCCGCCTGGCTGTTGGCTTCTCAGGCCCGCCCCCTCCTGTGACGTCATTGCCCGCCCCTTGACCTCGCGATCCCGCCCTTTTCCCTGCCTCCCACTAGGCAACTGCGGCTGCGTCTCTGGAGGCGATGGAGGAATCCCAGCCGGTGGCAGCACGTCCGGGGGAAGAGGCATCTTGCTCCTCCTGGAGGACCAGCCGGTGAGAGAAGGAATATGGGCGCGAAGTGAGGCGTTGCGGGCAGGGCCAGGGGTCCGACTTTCTGCATCTCCCACTCGGGCGAGCAGGGAGCGCGCGAGAGGCCGCGGGGCAGGGCAGAGCCGGCCTTGGGCGGCGAGGGGAGCGCGCAGGGTAGGTGTGGCGGCGTGGGCTCCGGCCTCTGCGACTCCCGGCTTTGCTGAGGAGGAAATCCACTTGTCGCCCCTTTCATCGCTTTCTCAGTTCTGGTTGGGGTCTACCATCCTTCTTCCTTCCAGTCACCGGACGTAGGAGGGAGGGAGGGGCTTTCGGTGCGAGCTTCCCTGCCCCGGTGCCGGTGAGGAAATCCACTTGTCGCCCCTTTCATCGCTTTCTCAGTTCTGGTTGGGGTCTACCATCCTTCTTCCTTCCAGTCACCGGACGTAGGAGGGAGGGAGGGGCTTTCGGTGCGAGCTTCCCTGCCCCGGTGCCGGACACCTTCCTTCCTTTCGATAAAATGAAAGCTGAGCTCCATGGTGCACGATCCTCCCCTGAGATTCTCTTTTGAAAACTGTTACCAGAGGGAACTCGGTAATAATGAATCAGTGGTAGTCAGAGGCCTGTTGATTGCCCTTTAAAACGAGAGAGAGAGAGAGAAAAGAAGGAAAAAAACGCAGGGGAAAAAACCACGAGTTACCCATTCTTATTTCGCAGTTGGTGTTGAGGTTCACATCTTTTTCATTCCTGAAGAAATAGAGGGGAAACGTTTGTGTAGTTTCTGTTTGTCATTTCATAATTAATAAAGTGGATAGTTACATTCTGCCCACTACCAGAATATGATGTGCCGAAGAGAGAAGTGGTGGATATTTGATTTTGAGCTAATATGAATGTTCACAAACCTATAGCTTTTGCACTAACCTTAGACTGAAAGGATGCTTTGATACCATGGTATTGCCTGCCATTGCCAGCACTGCCCCACTTGGGATATTATGCAATACAAATAAAACCTCCTCTTATTTCAAGCATTTTTGTTTGCCATTTAAGACCTTATCAGAAGAATGATATTTGAAAGATTCCAGTAAGGCAGCACTTTCTGAAAAGTGGGTGTCAGTCATAATCATTAAGTGACAGAACTAGTTAGAATGTAGCTCTTCTCATTTTTACTTAAGAGCTTTACCATCTTAGACTGTTGCTCTCCATGCAAGGAAGACAGCTAGAGAAAGTGTACTAACAGTAAGAAAGTTGTAACAAGACTTTTTCTTGAGTTTTGTATTTTGTTAGAGTGCCAGGGTATATTGTGTATGTGTTTTTATTAGTTAGCTGGAAGGTGATATCACAATGATAAGAGAAATAATAACATTTTTGATCATATATTTTCAAATTCTTTGCCTATATATCAATATACCAGGCCTAGAAAATTGGATCTTGAAACTGAATTTTGTGTTATCACGTTGTTTTTAGAATCCTGAAACTGATATATAGAACTTCCCAAAACCTAGAATGAATTACACTTTTGCCAAGATGGTATTGATTTTAGCTCAGGCTCAAATTGTCCTGGCAGTTCCCTCTGCTCATGAACCATCTGTGTTTCCCAATTATCATTTTTCTTTCTATGCCACACTGTGAAAAAATTGAAATGAGCTGCGGTGATTGATATATCACTCTGTATCTTGTCACACCAGTATGTTTCAGTTCAGTTCAGTTGCTCAGTCATGTTCGACTCTTTGCGACCCTATGGACTGCAGCATGCCAGGCTTTCCTGTCCATCACCAACTCCTGGAGCTTACTCAAACTAATGTCCATCGAGTCAGTAATACCATCCAACCATCTCATCCTCTGTCATCCCCTTCAACTCCTGCCTTCAATCTTTCCCAGCATCAGGGTCTTTTCTAATGAGTTGGCTCTTCACATCTGGTGGCCAAAGTATTGGAGCTTTAGCTTCAGCATCAGTCCTTCCAATGAATATTCAGGGTTAATTTCCTGTTGGATTGACTGGTTCGATCTCTTTGTAGTCCAAGAGACTCCCAAGAGACTTTTCCAACATCACAGTTTTTTAATTTTTAAAATTCATTTAACAGATATTTTTTTAGTACTTTCTTCATGCCTTCTATGAGAGGTCTGTGTGTGTGTGTGTTCAGTCGTCTCCAACTGAACCCATGGACTGTAGCCTGCCAGTCTATGGAATTGTCCAGGCAAGAATACTGTAGTGGGTTGCCATTTCCTACTCCAAGAGATCTTCCAGACCCAGGAATGGAACCTGTGTCTCCTTAATTGGCAGGTGGATTCTTTACCACTGAGCCAGCTTGGAAACCCCCACTGTAAGAGGTAGTAGACAATATAGTGTGGTTGTAAGGAACTAGACTGATTAGTTTCAGGGCTTGCCATTTACCTGCTCCATGACCTTGGGCAGGTTATTTGAGTTAATCTCTGTCAACCTCAGGTTTTTTCCTCTGTTAAATGATATAGTAATAGTGTCTATCTCATAAAGTTGTTGACAGGGTTAACTGAGTGAGTAAACACTTAAAACACTGTGACACAGTGTTTGTTCTTGTTATTAAATGCCAGGTACTGTTTTAGAGATTTGAAATACAGTAGTAAATTCCTAATGGAGCACACATTCTATAGGGAAAGGCAGATGATAAATAGTTAAGGATATGTGATTTGAAAAAAATACAGCAGAGAGCCACCTGAGCAGACGGAGACCGTTTAGTTGATAGTGTTACCAAACTTGGGTCCACTCACTGAATGTGCAGCAAAGCCAATCTACTGACACCAGGTTGTAGTGAAGAAAGTACAGTTTATTGTAGGATTTAGCAAAGAAACCGGCAGCTCATGCTCCAAAGACAAAAACTCCTCCATTGGCTTTCAGGGAAGGGTTTTTAAAGACAGTCTGAGGGAAAGGGTCATAGGGTCTGTGATCCATGCTCCGTTCTCTGATTGCTTGATGGTGAGATAACAGGGTAATGTTTTTGGAACCTTGGTCATCAACCTTCTGGTTCCAGCTGATCTGAGGTCTACCTGCTGCTGGTCAGTTAACTTCTTCTGCTTGGTGGGGATGTTAGCATCTGCAAGACAACTAAAGTCCTTGGCTTTGTTTTATGGCTAAACTATTATTATTTTGTCTTGCTTGACTGCTGGAGTGGATAGCTGTTCCCTTCTCCAGTGTATCTTCCCAAGCAGGGATCGAACCCAGGTCTCCCTCGTTGCCAGAGGATTCTTTACCATCTGAGCCACCAGAGAAGCCCAAGAATACTGGAGTGGGTATTCTATCCCTTCCCCAAGGGATTTTCCTAACCCAGGAATTGAGCTGGGGTCTCTTGCATTGCAGGTAGATTCTTTATCAGCTGAGCTACCAGGGAAGCCCCAGATATCATCATTATATGTTAAATTCTGGGTATGTATATTATACAAGGTTTATGGGCCACTCAGTATTGCTAAAATGTAAATCCATCAGAATATATATTATAGCAATGATATTTATAGCAATTACAGCAATGATAAAGTAACACCTGAGAATAAAACAACTATGGGCTCTAAGTTACACATAGAGCAAGCAGTGAATGAATTTAATTTTGATCAATTTTTAAAATCTAAATAAAGTAGTAATAAAACATATGTCTGGTTTGTAAAATCTGTTTTAGTACCTGGTGAATCTGATTTCATGTATAGTTGAATTTTACATTACAAAATATGAATATTAAATAGCTATACTTGCCCTTATGTTTTCTTTTTTTCAGTGCAAATACAAATTTCTCCAGCATGCCAACAGAATCTGTGGAGATTGATGATGCATTATACAGGTAAGAACCTTATGGAAGCAAATGTTTTTCCCATTTGTTGTTCTCCTGTAATGGAGTATAGATAGTCTATTTGAAGACACCATTAGGCCTTTGCAGAATTTTGTAAAATGTATTTTAAAAGTTCTACTCAAGTAAAAATTAGGGTTTCTTTCTTTTACTATAGTCTGAAAGCTTGAATAATATTTAAATCTTGGTTACTTTAGGTTTGGTTGATGTGACTAAGAATGATTTTGCTATCCATTACCAAATATACCTCTTATTTTTGGACAGGAGTACATATTTAATTTCCTGATATTGCAGGAGTGAGTCTCATGAAGGACAATTCATTTCACTTTAGTTAGTGATATAGTTGGAGAAGGCAATAGCAAGCCACTCCAGTACTCTTGCCTAGAAAATCCCATGGATGGAGGAGCCTGGTAGGCTGCAGTCCATGGGGTCGCTAGGAGTCGGAAACGACTGAGCGACTTCACTTTCACTTTTCACTTTCACACAATGGAGAAGGAAATGGCAACCCACTCCAGTGTTCTTGCCTGGAGAATCCCAGGGACGGGGGAGCCTGTTGGGCTGCTGTCTATGGGGTCACACAGAGTCGGACATGACTGAAGTGACTCAGCAGCAGCAGCAGCAGCAGTGATATAGTAGCATCTAGAGAATATGTTTACTTCAGTGTAAGCTCATTACCAACAATCCATGTTTGCACTGCATAGACAGTGGAGAAGTGATTGAAGAGCTGTGGTTTGAATGGAATTTAGTGGGACTTTTTTTACCATATTTTTTCATGAAATCAGGATACCTTTTTCAAAATTAAAAAAAACGTAAAAACACATAAGGCTTCCCTAGTGGCTCAGATGGTAAAGCGTCTGCCTATAATGTGGGAGACCTGGGTTCGATCCCTGAGTCAGGAAAATCCCCTGGAGAAGGAAATGGCAACCCACTCCAGTACTCTTGCCTGGAAAATTCCATGGATGGTGGAGCCTGGTAGGCTACAGTCCATGGGGTCACAAAGAGTTGGAAACGACATGACTGAGCAACTTCACTTCACTTAAAAACACATAAATTGCTGTCATTTCTAGTAAATTTCTTAAATACTTTGAGATGTTTGCATGGAAGATAGTATAATCTCCATTTAAAAGTTCTTGGATTTTTCTCTATATGTAATCATGAAAAAATAGATTTTATGTAGGTAAAATTTGGAACAATAGGCTCTTATGTATTTTGGATTTCTTTTTATATTTTATTATGTGGGATGCAGAGTCAATTTTGAGCAGCTTAGGAGGAGCTGATATGTTGATTTCAAGTCCTATTTTGTCCTATACCCTTGGAAGAAGAGAGAAAGGCTAACTTGATTTTGCTTATGTGAAAACTGTTTTACCATATGATCTCCTAGCTATAATTATATTGGGTTGGCCAAAAGTTCGTTCTTTTTTTTTGTAAGGAGGCTCTAATAGCGCTTAGTTGTCTTTAAGTTCGTTCAAAACAGTTTTATTAGGTGGTATTATGACAGCTGTCATGTCAGTGTGTGTTTTGAAAAAACTTATCAAAATTGGTAAATTTTTGTATAGTCATTTCAGTATTGAAGATGGAAGAAAGAAAGCATTTTTGGTGTATTATGCTTTATTAGTTTAAGAAAGGTAAAAATGCAACTGAAATGCAAAAAAAAAAAAGATTTGGTACAGTGTATGCAGAAGGTGCTGTGACTGAACATGTCAGAAGTGATTTGCAAAGCTTCGTGCTGGAGATTTCTTATTGGATGATATTCCACAGTCTGGTAGACCAGATGAAGTTGATAGCAGTCAAATCAAGACATTAATTGAAAACAATCAACATTATATCACACAGGAGATAGGTGACATACTCAAAATATCCAAATCAAGTGTTAAAAATCATTTGTACCAGCTTGGTTATGTTAATTGCCTTGATGTTTGGGTTCCACATAAGTTAAGGGGGAAAAAAAAACCTTGATTACATTTCTGCATGCAAATCTGTAATGAAAACTTTCGATTTTTAAAACATATTGTTATGAGTGGCGAAAAGTAAATACTGTACATTAATGTGGAATGAAAGAGATTATGGGGCAAGCGAAATGAACTACCACCAATCACACCAAAGGCCGTTCTTCATCCAGAGAAGGTGATGTTGTGTATGTGATAGTGTTGGAAAGTGAAAGTGCTAGTCACTCAGTTGTGTCCGCTTCTGTGACCCCATAGACTGTAGCCCACCAGGCTCCTCTGTCCATGGAATTTCCCAGGCAAGAATACTGGAGTGGGTAGCCATGCCCTTCTCCGGGGGATCTTCCCAACACAGGGATCGAACCTGGGTCGCCTGGATTGTGGGCAGATTCTTCACTGTCTAAGCCACCAGGGAAGCCCTGGGGTTGAAAGGGAGTCCTCTCTTATAAGATCCTTCTGGAAAATGAAACAGCTCCAATAAGTGCTGTTCCCTGAAGACTGTAAAAGGCACCTGGAACAGTTCTTTGCTCAAAAAGATAAAAAGTTTTGGGAACATAGAGTTATGCAGTTGCCTGAAAAATGGCAGAAGGTAGTGGAACAAAATGGTGAATACATTGTTCAATAAAGTTCCTTCAGTCTTTAAGTGAAAATGAAAAGTATATCTTTTATTTTTGCTTAAAAATAGAAGGAACCTTTTGCCCAACCCAATATATATATTTAAGTAGAAAATATTTTTAGGACATTTTCAATACCTACTTTAACGAAGTGTCTTGCTAAATGTATTTCACTTTTTTCTTACTACTCAATCTTAAATCACCTCATAGTTTCTGATCAACTAAACCTGCAATTATTCTCAGAATCTGAAGGTTTTTGAGGGGCTGGAGGAGCACTTCTAACAGCATTCTGAGCCACATCTCTATTTAGTTTTGCATCTTTATTACCAGCACATTGTCTGGTAAGTTAGGCAGGCTTAGCCAGTTCTATAGATTTGCCCATTTCTTTTTCTCCAAAGATATGCCTGAGCCTGCTAATCCAGCAATTTATCTAAAGATAATGAATGAGTCCCAATTTAGTACTCAAGCCTTGGTTTTCTAACTTTGCTTTTACCAAAGGATGCTCCATTGGAGGTATCTATATATGTGTTATTCACTCAGTCATTTCCAACTCTCTGATACCATGGTCTGTAGCCTGGTAGGCTCCTCTGTCCATGTTCTCCAGGCAAGAACACTGGATTGAGTTGCCATTCCCTTCTTCAGGATATCGTCCTGACCCAGGGCCAGGTCTTCCACATTGCAGGCAGATTTCTTTACCATCCCACACCAGGGGACACCATTGGAGGAAATTAAAACTAATTCAGATAATGCTAAAATTATTACTTTGCTGTACTTTGCTGTCTCTCTTTCTCTCTCTTTTTAATGTTTCTTGCATATAGGTTCCTATGTAGAGGTTACTCTATGAAGAAGGGGTGAATATCAGAGCAGCATCAGGGCATTCTTAGGTTCTGGATTAGTACAATCATAGTAGTATCAATACTGTGCATATTCTAGTGGAATACTAGAGGAAGTTCCTCTGGCTTTTGAGATAACAGTTTTCTTGGATTTGCTTGTATTCCTCAGATTTCTTAGACTTCTCTTGGTCTGCTTTTATGTAAAGCCAGGTCCCAATTTTAGAATTTTTATCTCAGTTCATTCTTTGGTTCATGTCCATTTCCACAATTTTAGCTATTTCTCTAAGCTACTGATGCTTGAGTCTCTTTCTTCAGCTTTCTTCTTCCAAACTCAGTACCTTCTTTTTAAAATGCATACAAGATGGTTTAAATGTAAACCAGGCAGATGTTCAGCAGATAGCTCGTTGTTTTTTTTTTTCTAATTTACATATAGTTGATGTACAGTGTTGTGTTAGAATATCTATTTTTTGAGAAACACTTTGTAGAGAGAAGTGAACAAGGTCTTTGACTTTAGAAGACAATGTTCACATCCAATCCTGACATTTATATGAACCAAAACTATTTATTCTTTATACTTCTCATAATTCTCATGTATAAATGAGAAGAATAATACCTCTTAAGAATAATATTTTATCCTTAAAGAGTTCATGAAAAAACTATTAATATAAATAATTTTCAGCTTGAAGTATCTCAACACTGCTGCTGCTGCTGCTAAGTCGCTTCACTTGTGTCTGACTCTGTGCGACTCCATAGACGGCAGCCCATCAGGCTCCACCGTCCCTGGGATTCTTCAGGCAAGAGCACTGGAGTTGGTTGCCATTTCCTTCTCCAATACGTGAAAGTGAAAAGTGAATGTGAAATTGCTCAGTCGTGTCCGACTCTTAGCGACCCCATGGACTGCAGCCTAGCAGGCTCCTCCACTTTTCCTTCTCTCTTCCCATTCCCAAGCTTAATTAAACAGTGTGCCAGACCTATTCAGTAACCTAAGCTAGAAACCTTGGTGTCATCCTAGATCTTTCCTTATTTATCATCTTCCAAATTCGATTCTTTAAATCTTTTCAGTTCCTTTTAAGCAACTCTTAATTCCAATTTTTTTCATTTTCTCTCCCTGCATTGGAATTTCTCAATTGAACTATTATAATTTTCTCATATGTGATCTCTTTAGAACTATTCTTGTTTCTAATCCATCTTTCATAAGTTGTTCAAAGTTGTATTTTTGGCACTTATCTCACAGTCCATGGCTTCTCAGTTTAAAATCCTTAAATGATTCCCTGTAATCTACACTGATGAAGCTAAATAGTATGCTGCTGCTGCTGCTGCTGCTAAGTTGCTCCAGTTGTGTCTGACTCTGTGCGACCCCTGAGACAGCAGCCCACCAGGCTCCCCCGTCCCTGGGATTCTCCAAGGAAGAACACTGGAGCGGGTTGCCATTTCCTTTTCCAATGCATGAAAGTGAAAAGTGAAAGTGAAGTCGCCCAGTCGTGTCCAACTCTTACCAACCTCGTGGACTGCAGCCTACCAGGCCTTTCCATCCATAGGATTTACCAGGCAAGAGTACTGGAGTGGGTTGCCATTTCCTTCTCCAGCTAAATAGTATAATATACATTTAAGTCCTCTTTGGATATAGTGTAGCAGTGGCAAGAGTTTGAACTTTGGTGTTAGATCTGAATTTGAATCATTCTCCATTGTTTGTGAGTGTATGATATAAGCTTACTTAACCTTTTAAGTGTCATTGTTTCTTTCATTTATTAATTTTTCTCATCCACTCACTCAACATATTTAATAAGAAAATGTGCACAGATTGAAAATTCATCATGAAGAATGATACCTGTGAGTTCAATAACTTCTAATTTACCATGAGTTTTGGTCCTGTCTTTCTTTTTGGCTTCCATGTCACTTCTCACCCCTTTACCCTCTGACATTCTATTGTTACAGTTCAGTTCAGTTCAGTCGCTCAGTCGTGTCCGACTCTTTGTGACCCCATGAATCGCAGCACGCCAGGCCTCCCTGTCCATTACCATCTCTCGGAGTTCACTCAGACTCACGTCCATTGAGTCAGTGATGCCATCCAGCCATCTCATCCTCAGTCACCCCCTTCTCCCCCTGCCCCCAATCCCTCCCAGCATCAGAGTCTTTTCCAATGAGTCAACTCTTCGCATCAGGAGGCCAAATTACTGGAGTTTCAGCTTTAGCATCATTCCTTCCAAAGAAATCCCAGGGTTGATCTCCTTCAGAATGTACTGGTTGGATCTCCTTGCAGTCCAAGGGACTCTCAAGAGTCTTCTCCAACACCACAGTTCAAAAGCATCATTTCTTCGGCGCTCAGCCTTCTTCACAGTCCAACTCTCACATCCATACATGACCACAGGAAAAACCATAGCCTTGACTAGACGGACCTTACTCGGCAAAGTAATGTCTCTGCTTTTGAAAATACTATCTAGGTTGGACATAACTTTTCTTCCAAGGAGTAAGTGTCTTCTAATTTCATGGCTGCAGTCACCATCTGCAGTGATTTTGGAGTCCAAAAAAATAAAGTCTGACACTGTTTCCACTGTTTTCCCATCCTATTGTTTATCTTTGCCAAAATTTATATTAATATTGTCAAGATTTAGGATTTGATTTTGCCCCACTTACGTGCTAAAAGCTAGCCTATTATTGTTTAGTGGATGCTAACAGAAAATGTGGAACATCTGGGTCAGAGACAGAGTGTTTCGCTACTAATGATACAGCAAAGAGCAAGGGCATCATCCTAATATTGGTTCTCCTTACTCCCAAGTCCCACCTCATATCTCAGAGTTAAATATAACCCTGAGAAAAGGCCAAGTAAAGAGCAGTCAAGACATTGCCTTCTAGGCATATCTAGAGAGACATCTGGAAGTTGAAAGACCCATGAAAGAGTATCTCCCATCATAAATACATATTTTCCCACAGTTTCATTGAGATATAAATTAATGTAAAGTTGATCAGGCATATTTAAAGTGTACAAATTGATGTTTTGACATGTGTATATACTCATGAAATCACCACCACAATTTAGATAACACCAGTCCCAACTAAACATTTCCTCTGTGCTCCTTGGTAATTTCTGCCTCTCTTCTCACTCCAGCTGCCATTTTCCCCAGGCAGCCACTCATCTGCTTTTTGTACTGTAGAATAGTTTTCATTTTCTAGAATTTTGTATTAATGGAATCATACATTATGTACATCTTTGGGAAGTTTGGCTTCTTTCGCTCAGTGTAATGAGTTTGAGATTCATATATGATTTTGTATCAGTAATTTTTTCCTTTTAATTGGTGAGTTTTCTATTTTATGGCTATACTACAGTTGGCTTCCCTGTAATTTTTACAGTTGTACAAATATAGGCTTACAAAATTGTACATTTGTAATTGTAAAAATATAGGCTTCACTGGTGGCTCAGCTGGTAAAAAAATCCACCTGCAATGTGGGAGACCTGGGTTCGATCCCTGGGTTTGGAAGATCCCCTGGAGAAGGAAATGGCTACCCACTCCAGTATTCCGGCTTGGAGAATTCCATGGACTGTGTAGTCCATGGGGTCACAAAGAGTCAGACTCAGCAACTTTCACTTTCACAATTTATTTAATCACTTAATAATTGTTGATCGGCCTTTGGGTTGTTTCCAGGTTTAGGGTATGACAAATAAGGCTGTCATGAGAATTTATATATACTGATATTTTAACTATTGAACTTCAAGAACCTTTAATATGGTATGTCTGTCAATATTAAGAACCTTTAATATGTCAACTTTAAGAACCTTTAATATGGTATGTATGTCAATTTAATAAGGTTATATAGTTGTGTCAGACACAACTCAGACTGAACAACAGCAGTCAGTTAGATTAGCAAGATTGTAAGATAGGAAGTAAATATGCAAATATCAATTGTTCTCTAATTTAAGAGTAATGAATAACTGGAAACTGAAACTTAAAAATTACCATTTACAATAATATAAAAAATACAAAAATTTGACAAAAGTTATATAAGATCTTTGCACTGGTAACTATATAACATTACTAAGGAGAGTACAGCAATATTTACAGACTTACCATATTAAAGTTGTGTCAGACTCATTTTGAACCCATGGACTGTAGCACAGCAGGTTCCCTTGTCCTTCACTATCTCCTAGAGTTTGCTCAAATTCATATCTGTTGAGTCAGCCAGTGATGATATCTGTCTCATTCTGTACCATCCCCTTCTCCTTTTGCCTTCAATCTTTCCCAGCATCAGGGTCTTTTCCAAGGAGTCAGTTCTTCGCATAAGGTGGCCAAGTATTAGAGCTTCAGCAACAGCCCTTCCAATGAATATTCAGGGTTGATTTCCTTTAAGATTGGCTACTTTAATCTCCTTGCAGTCCAAGGGACTCTCAAGAGTCTTTTCCAGCACCATGATTCTAAAACATCAATTCTTCGGTGTGGAGTATAATGTTCAGTTCGGTTCAGTCACTCAGTCGTCCAACTCTTTGTGACCTCATGAATCGCAGTACACCAGGCCTCCCTGTCCATCACCAACTCCTGGAGTTCACTCAGACTCACGTCCATCGCGTCAGTGATGCTGTCCAGCCATCTCATCCTCTGTCGTCCCCTTCTTCTCTGCCCCCAATCCCTCCCAGCATCAGAGTTTTTTCCATTGAGTCAACTCTTTGCATGAGGTGGCCAAAATATTGGAGTTTCAGCTTTAGCATCATTCCTTCCAAAGAAATCCCAGGGCTGATCTCCTTTAAATGCAAAAAAGCAAAATGGCTGTCTGAGGAGGCCTTACAAATAGCTGTGAAAAGAAGCGAAGCGAAAAGCAAAGGAGAAAAGGAAAGATACAAGCATCTGAATGCAGAGTTCCAATGAATAGCAAGAAGAGATAAGAAAGCCTTCCTCAGCGTTCAATGCAAAGAAATAGAGGCAAACCACAGAATGGGAAAGACTAGAGATCTCGTCAAGAAAATTAGAGTTACCAAGGGAACATTTCATGCAAGGATGGGCTCGATAAAGGACAGAAATGGTATGGACCTAACAGAAGCAGAAGATATTAAAGAGGTGGCAGGAATACACAGAAGAACTGTACAAAAAAGATCTTCACGACCAAGATAATCACGATGGTGTGATCACTAACCTAGAGCCAGACATCCTGGAATGTGAAGTCAAGTGGGCCTTAGAAAGCATTACTACGAACAAAGCCAGTGGAGGTGATGGAATTCCAGTTGAGCTGTTTCAAATCCTGAAAGATGATGCTGTAAAAGTGCTGCACTCAACATGCCAGCAAATTTGGGAAACTCAGCAGTGGCCACAGGACTGGAAAAGGTCAGTTTTCATTCCAATCCCAAAGAAAGGCAATGCCAAAGAATGCTCAAGCTACTGCGCAATTGCACTCATGTCACATGCTAGTAAAGTATAATGTTAGCTATATGTTTTTCAGTTACCCTTTATTAGGTTGAGGAAGTACCTTTCTGTCACTAGTTTGCTTAGAGTTTTGTTGTTTTTTTAAATCAGAAATGGGGTATTGTAATTGTTGAACACTTTTTCTGTATTAATGAAAGTGATTATATGGCTTTTCCACTATAGTCTTTTAAATGTTATGAATTACAGTGATGTTTTTTAGAGTATTATACCACCCTTGTATTGTTTCTGGGATTAAACTCACATGATGTATTTTTACAGAAATTCTGTTAAGAACTTTTGCATCTATGTTACATGAGGGATATTGGTTTGAGTAGTTTTTAAACTGGATGATTTTTCCTGGTTTTGGTATCAGAGTGATGCTGACCTCACAGAATAAGCTGAGAGTTATTTTTTCTTCAGATTTCTTGAAAGCTTGTGTAGAGTCAGTATTATTTTTTCTCATACTTTTGGTAGAATTCACAGGGAAGCCTTCTTTGGAGTTTTCTTTGTGGGAAAGTTTTAAACTATTAATACATATTAAATAGCTAATAGATACTGGTATATTCAGATGATATGTTTCTTCTTGAGTGAGCTTTAGTAGTTTGGGTCTTTCAAAGAGTATGTTTATTTGTCTCATTTGTTGAATTTAGTGGCATGAAGTTGTTTGTAATATTCCCTGAATATCCTTTTTTAGTGTCTCTCGAATCTGAACAATATTCCCTGCTCATTTTTGATAATGGAATTACCAGATAATGGTAAGAGAAGATAATTCTGCCTTCTCTTCTTTTCCTGACCATTCTGGCTAGAGGTTTGTCAATTTTATTTTCTCAAAGAACTAGCAGTTAAATTGATTTTTAAAATATTTTTTATTTTGTATTTCAGTAATTTCTGTGCTTTAAAGGTTTTTTTTTCCTGCTTATTTTTAGTTTAATTTGATCTTTTTCTTATTTCTTAAAGTAGAAGTTGAGATCATTGATTTTTGAGACCTTAAGTGTCTTACTTAGTTTCCAGATATTAAGGAATTTTTTTTCAGAGATCTTTCTGTTGTTGATTTCTAATCATTCCAGTGTTATCAGGAAACATACTTTGTGTGACTTAAATTTTTTAAAGTTTTTTTAGTGGAGAATATGGTCTATCTTGGTCAATGTTCTGTTTACATTTGGAATGAATATGTATTCTGTTATTTACTGGATTGTCCTATCAATGTCAGTTAGATCAAATTGATCAATAGTGTTGTTCAGCTGTTCTAAAACATTACTGATTTTCTGTCTATTCTTTATACCAGTTGTTAAGAGATGGATATTGTCCATAATTTCCTGTTTGTGTATTTCATACTTTTTTGCAGCACATAGTTTGTCGCTGTGTTATTAGTGCATAAACATTGTTAATTGTTTCTGCTGCTGCTGCTAAGTCGCTTCAGTCATGTCCAACTCTGTGCGACCCCAGAGATGGCAGCCCACCAGGCTCCCCTATCCCTGGGATTCTCCAGGCAAGAACACTGGAGCGGGTTGCCATTTGCTTCTTCAATGCATGAAAGTGAAAAGTGAAAGTTGAAAGTGAAGTCGCTCAGTCGTGTCTGACTCCTAGCAGCCCCATGGACTGCAGCCTACCAGGCTCCTCCATCCATGGGATTTGCCAGGTGAGAGTACTGGAGTGAGGTGCCATTGCCTTCTCTGTTAGATTGTTATGTCCTATTAATATAGTCTGCTTTTCCCTTGATTATTGGTATCATGATATCTTTTTCCACCCTTTTACTTTCCTTTTTTGTGTGTATTTAAGTGGGCCTCCTTATAGATAGAATATAATATAGTTGGGTTTTTCTCTTTATTCAGTGTGACACTCTTTTAGAGGCATGGTTGCACCATGTATATTTAACATGTGACATGCGAGTTCTTAGTTCCCCAACATTTCCCCCTCAGCAGAAGTGCAGAGTCTTAACCACTGGACCACCAAGGAAGTTCTATTGATACTATTTCTGCTATTTGTTTTCTAATTGCCTAATCTGTCTGTTACTGGTATTCCTTTTCTCTCTCTTTTTGTTGAATAATTGAGGATTTAAGTTATGTTTTATCTTCTTTACTGATATGTTGCAGTTGTAACATATTGTCCCTCAGTATCCATGGGATATCTGTTCCAGGGGCCTCCGTGTATACCAAAATACATGAATGCTCAAGCCTTTTGCATCAAGTGGTATGATATAATGAATATAGTTGGCTGTCTGTGTACTTGGGCTTCCCTCTGGCCAGATGGTAAAGAGGTCACCTGCAGTGTGGGAGACCTGGGTTCGATCCCTGGGTTGGGGAAGATCCCCTGGAGAAGGGAAGGGCTACCACTCCAGTATTCTGGCCTGGAGAATTCCATGGACTATATAGACCATGGGGTCACAAAGAGATGGATACAGCTCAATGACTTTGACTAACATCCATGTCTTTGGATGTAAATACGGAGGGCTGACTATATGTTTTTTGAAAAAAAAAATCCACATATAAGTGGACCCACACAGTTCAAACCTATGTTTGAGAGTCAGTTGTACTTTCTTTTGCTTTGTTTAGTGATTCAGTTCAGTCTCTCAGCTGTGCCCAACTCTGCGACCTCGTGGACTACATACAGCATGCCAGGCTTCCCTGTCCATCAGCAACTCCTGGAGCCTAATCAAACTCATGTGCATTGAGTCAATGATGCCATCCAACCATCTCATCCTCTGTCGTACACTTCTCCTCTGCCTTCAGTCTTTCCCAGTATCAGGGTCTTTTCCAATGAGTCACTTCTTTGCATCAGGTGGCCAAATTATTGGAGTTTCAGCTTCACTATCAGTCCTTCCAATGATTATTCAGAACTGATTTTCTTCAGGATTGACTGGTTTGATCTTGCAGTTCAAGGGACTCTCAAGAGTCTTCTCCAATGCCTCAGTTCAAAAGCATCAATTCTTCGGTGCTCTAGAGGATGAGATGGCTGGCTGGCATCACCGACTCGATGGACATGAGTTTGCGTAAACTCCGGGAGTTGGTCATGGACAGGGAGGCCTGGCGTACTGCGATTCATGGGGTTGCAAAGAGTCGGACATGACTGAGCGACTGAACTGAACTGAACTAGCTTTCTTTATAGTCCATTTCTCACATCCATACATGACTACTGCAAAACCATAGCTTTGACTAGATGGAAAGTGATTACTTTATGGTTTATAGTGTAAATCTCTACAGCGTGTATTCAGATCTAACATCACTTCCTGTATGGTATAAGAAAGTTAAAACAGTGTTCTTCTGTTTCTCTTTTTTAGGATTTGAGTTATCATTGTCTTAAAATTTTGCTTTTACATAATGTTATAAACTCACAATTGGAGAAGGAAATGGCAACCCACTTCAGTGTTCTTGCCTGGAGAATCCCAGGGATGGGGGAACCTGGTGGGCTGCTGTCTATGGGGTCGCACAGAGTCGGACACGACAGAAGCCACTTAGCAGCAGCAGCAACAGCATAAACTCACAATACATTATTGTTTTTGGCTTAACCAGTCAATTATCTTTAAAAGAGATTTTAAAAATAAAGAAAAAACGGTTTTGTCATTTCTGATGTTCTCTATTCCTTTGTGTAAATTAAGATTTCCATCTAATACCGTTTTCTTCTGCCTGAGGATTTACTTTGACATTTCTTATGGTGAAAGTCTGCCAGCAATGAATTCTTTCAGCTGTTATATGTCTGATGAAGTCTTTACTTCCCTTTTTTGAAACTGAGTATAGAAATTTAGGTTGACATTGTCTTCCGTTCAATGTTTTAAAAATGTGCCTTTGTCATCCAGTTTGTACTCCTTCCTGGGAGAAAGTCAATTGTCATTCTTACCTTTCCTCTGTAAATTGCATGATCTTTTTTCTCTGATTATTTTTAATATTTTCTCTTCATCCCTGGTTTTAAACAATTACGATATCCCTTAGTATAGTTTTCTTTTTACATTTTGTTCTTTGTTTACATCATGGTCTGTGAGTTTATTGTACTCCTAGAAAAATTTTAACTGCTTAGTTCTTCAAGTATATTTTTCTCTCCCCTTTTCTCCAGTCTCTTTCAGGGACCTCAGTTTCACATAGACCAAGTGAAGTTGTCCCACAACTCACTTAAGCTTTTTTGGTTGTGGACTGTTTTTATCCCCTGGTTTTGTTTTGTTTCATTTCTGTTTTTTATTTTGTAAAGTCTGTTGCTGTGTCTTCAGGTTCACTTCTGCAGTGTTGAATCTGTTGTGAATTCCACTCAAAAGTGTTTTTCATCTTACGTTTTATAGTTTTCATCTCTGGAAGTTTTGCGGTTCTTAAGCATATGATTTATATTTTTAACTGTTTTAGTCTTTGTCCACACGTTCTATCATATGTCATTTCTAAGTCTCTTCTATTGATTTTTCTATCTAGAGTTGTATTTCCTGCTCTTTTGCATATCTAGTAATTTTTATTTATTTTTTTTTTGCATTTCTAGTTTTTTTTTTTGTTTTTTTTTTTAGTGTAAGACATTATGAATTTTAACCTTTCTGGGTGCTGAATTATCTTGAATTCCTTTAAATATTCTTGAGCTTTTTCAAGGACACAGCTAAATTACTTGAAAACAAGTTTATTTTTTTCAAGGCTTACTTTTAAGCTTTGCTAGGTAAGACCAGAGAAGACTCAATTTTGAGGCTACTTCCCCCCCAGTACTGATGTAATATTCTTTTCTATTTTATCCAGAGCTCTCTGTATTAAAAGGTTTTCCATTTGGCTGAAGAGGAACACAAACTATCTTGGACCTGTTTAAACAGTGATTGTTTCACTTGGACTTTTCATCTGGTTCTTCCCTAGCTTGAGGTTGTTTCCTCCCCTAACTTGGCTGAAGAATCAAGAACAGCCTGTCTGGCATTCTCTCTGTGCATCTGCTCACAAATTCTAGCCTTGAATTCACACCCTGTTCTCTTCAGTTTGAGAAGACCACCAAGCTCTTTTTGAGTTTCCCTTCCTGCTCTGCCTTCTGGAAACTGGGCAGTGGCTAGGGCAGTCATAAAGCTCACCTCAGTTGTTTTTCTTCTCTGAGATTATTGTCCTGAGTTGCCTATTGTCCAGTGTCTGAATTGTTTAGTTTATATTGCCCATTTTTCAGTTCTTTAAGGCAGGAAGAGGATAAATCTGTTCCTCCTTATTTAACAAAGGCCAGAAATGGAAATTTTATGTATGTACCATGTATCTCTTATCTGTCATTCTTTTTCATGCTTTTCTTTTTCCTAGCACAGAATGCTTTTCCTTCTTTGATTAATTTTTAACTCAAGTCTTCAGATTTCAACTTGGATGAACCTCATTTGTGAAACTTTCCATGGCCTCCACTGATAGAGATAATCACTTCCTATTCTTTCAGGTTCCCTTAGTTTCTGGTACTTCTGTATATAGTACTTAATTGGAGAAGGCAATGGCACCCCACTCTGGTACTCTTGCCTGGAAAATCTCATGGATGGAGGAGCGTCATAGGCTGCAGTCCATGGGGTCGAGTCAGACACGACTGAGCAACTTCACTTTTCACTTTCATGCATTGGAGAAGGAAATGGCAACCCACTCCAGTGTTGTTGCCTGGAGAATCCCAAGGACGGTGGAGCCTGGTGGGCTGCCGTCTATGGGGTCGCACAGAGTCGGACACGACTGAAGTGACTTAGCAGCAGCAGCAGTACTTAATAGTGGATTATTTGATTATTCCTCTCTCCCAATAACGTCACAGGCATCCTGCTAGGTATTTTATTTATTTTATCTTATTTAATTTAATGCTCACATTACCTCATGATGATGTTGCTATTGTGATCCCCACACAGTGCCAGTGCTTGGCTTGAAATAGATATTTTAATAAATCTATGAATACCTGAAGGTAACTGAAGTACATCCAAAAGAAAGTGATGGGTCTCAAAATGATGTCATGTTTAGAATTGTTTAAGGAACTGGAGATGTTTAGCCTGGAGAAAGAAGACTCTGGAACCTGAATACCATCTTTAAATGTTCGGAGGGCTGTCACATTGAAGAGGGATTAGACAAGTTCCCTATGACCCCAAGGAAGTAAAATTAGGACTAGTGGTGAAAACTACAGGGAGATATAGTACCCTTGAAAAAGGGAGAATCTTTAATAAATAGGGCTCTCTAAAAGTCGAGTAGATAGCCTTGGAAATTTCTTTCTTTCCTGATACAGTTACTGATATGTGCATGTCTGCTTAATACAGTCAGGTCTAGTATAACAATGGTGGGCTTGAAGTTGCACTCTCAGCTCTTTTAAATCCCACCTCATAGGATTTAAGTGTCAACTGCAGAGTGCCTGACATTAACTAACATGGAGTAGGCACTTACTTAGTACTTCCCCTTGGTAGGCAAACATTGAAAAGGCAGGTAATTTAGTTACCTGTTAAGAATTTGAAATTTTATGATTCTTTGAACAACCTTAGCTCATACATTTTAATTCTTTTCCTTTGTCTGGACGTTCTGTGTCATTTGTTTATGTCTTGGCTATTCATTATTTGCCTGCTGCTGCTGCTAAGTCGCTTCAGTCATGTCTGACTCTGTGCGACCCCATAGACAGCAGCCCACCAGGCTCGCCTGTCCCTGGGATTCTCCAGGCAAGAACACTGGACTGGGTTGCCCTTTCCTTCTCCATTGCATGAAAGTGAAAAGTGAAAGTGAAGTCGCTCAGTCGTGTCCGACTCCTAGTGACCCCATGGACTGCAGCCTACCAGGCTCCTCCGTCCATGGGATTTGCCAGACGAGAGTACTGGAGTGGGTTGCCATTGCCTTCTCCCATTATTTGCCTAAGTAATCTTAAAAATAATTGATGAAGACAAGTGTGAAAAACATGTTTTTTTAATGCAGTTCTTTGACAGTGAACACAAAAATAGAATTCATGCCCTCTGCTTAGTAGAGCATAAAAGTGTTGTTCTTGTTGCCAGTTCATTTCTTTCATTAATTTAGCAGATAGGTTTTGTGTGTCTGTTATGTGCTAGGCCCTGTTAGTCACTGGGGATACAGTAGCAAATAAGGTAGGCTCTGTCCTAAGGAATCTGCAATCTCCTAGGAAAAATAGGCAAATAAATAGTGAAAATACACTGTGATAATTGTTATAATAAATTGAATGTGTAGTGTTACGATGCACAGAAAGATGATCCAACACTGTCTTAAGAAACTTAGGGGCATCAGGGGAAGCATCATGGGGAAAGTAACGTGCAATTTGAGACCTGAGGAGAAGGAGTTATTCAGGCATATTGGGGAAGAGGAATATTCCAGAAAAGTGTCTTAGCAGCCAAAGAGCGTATACCATGTTTGGAGAACTGAAAGCCTTTAGTACACCTGGAACATGGAGTATGATAGTAGAGTGACAAAAAATGAGACTGGAGAGCTGAGCAGAGACTACATTATGAACAGCTTTGTGATTAATGGAGTCTCGACTTTATCATAAGGGAAATACAAAACCAACCAGAGTTTTTAAAGTAGGGAAATGATTTGACTGGATTTGTATTCAGAAAGTGAAATTCATGCCATCTTTTTTAGTTGGAAGTTGATAGATAATACTTAAAACTGAAAAATCAAGAAATAAAGTACAGACATGTTTATTGAGAAATATAGGGGGTAAATATTAGAAGAAGTAACTGAAAGAATTGAAGATGGCTGTTCTTAGGGCTTGGGAATTGGGTTATGGAAGAGTTAGGCCAGGAACTGATTTTTTTTCCCCTCCCTTTAAGACTTGTAGAATGATTTGCCTTTCCTAATCTACATTCAGTGTAGCATAGTGGTTAAGAATATGGATGCTAAGGCCAGACTGCCTGGGCTGAATCTTGGTTCCACTATTTATCAGTTGCTTAATTTCTCTGTGCTTAGGTTTTCCTCTCTGTAAAAATGGGAATAATAATAGAATTTTTGTAGTTTTGTGAGGATTAATGAGTTAATACAAATAAAACTGTTGTGTGTAATAAACGCTGAGTGTTAGCTGTTTTTCTCACTCGTTAGCATGTTGAGGTACTGATACATAAGGAGGATAGACAAATTTGCAATCATAGTGGGGCATGTTTTAAATGTTACTTTTAGTAATCAAGAAAACAGGAAAACAAAGTCTGAACAAGTATAGTTTTCATCAACATGATTATTAAGATTATTCTAATGCACATGTAAGGAATGTTGTATGTTAACAACTGTAGAGTACACATTCCTTTCAAGAATGGAACATTTGTAAAATTGACCAAAGAAATTCTCAAATATTAAAGTGTGAAATTATGTAGATTGTGATGTCTATTCACAATGCATTTAAACTAGAAGTCAACACAAAAAAATAATTGTAAAATTCCTCATAAAATTAGAAATTTAAAAATACACTTCAAGTGAATAGTATAATACAAAGAATACAATATGAAGTGAAAGTAAACAGCTACCTTGATATGAATAAATAAACAGCTACCTTGATATGAATAAATAAACAGCTACCTTGATATGAATAACTCTCGTAAGTATTCAAAATGACCCAGTTTATATAAAATTCCAAAACAGACAAACCTTAAATATATTGTTTAGGGGTATAGAAATAAAGGTTGTAAGACACTATAATATACTTTTCCATATATACTATGTAAATGTTCAATAAATATTTCATAAATAAATGAATCAGTTTTATCTCTGAAGCAAAAATGGTGAATATCAATTTAAAAAGTCTAATAGAGAACAGACTATGATTGCCATGATGAAGGGATGGATTGGAAGTTTGGGATTAGCAGATGCACACTATTATATACAGAATGGTTAAACACAAGTTCATATTGTAGAGCACAGGAAACTATATTCAGTATCCTGTAATAAAGCATAATGGAAAAGAATATATAACTGAATCACTTTGCTGTATAGCAGAAACTAACATTGTAAATTAGCTATACTTGAATAAAATAAATTTTTAAAAAGAAAAGTCTGGTAGATTTTATTATTCATTGTAGGGAATAAGGATAGAAATAATAATAATAGCTTGTGTTTATAAAGTTTCTTCTTACTGGACAGGTGACCCCATTTCAGGCATTTATATTGAATATCAATAGCTGAATATAGATATTAAACGAACATACCTTAAACCAGCATGTGTGTGTGTGTGTGTGTGAGAGAGAGAGAATTCCAAAAGAAATACTTATAACTCAGGGAGTTCTGGAATTATTTATTTATACTGAACTCATCTTTCAGAATGATTCTGGTAAGAATCCATTGACATGCTCCTGTCTTCAGAAACTAGTATAACATCGTTTATCAATGCTCTTTGAAATAAACTCTTACTATTGACTTTATTACTATATCTGACATTTTATTAATTGCCAACGTGTATTTTTTGAAATTCCCATTTTGATACTGGGGGCTTCTCAGGTGGCTCATTGGTAAAGAATCTGCTTGCTAATGCCTGTGAGATTCAGTCTCTGGGTCAGGAAGATCCCCTGGAAAAAGAAATGGCAAAAAAAAGGAAATGGCAACCCACTCCAGAGCCTGGAAGGCTACAGTCCAAAGGGTTGCAAAGAGTCAAACAAAACTTAGTGACTAAATAGCAGCAGCAGTAGCATTCTGATATTCAGTTCAGTTCATTTCAATCGCTCAGTCTCGTCCGACTCTTTGCGACCCCATGAATTGTAGCATACCAGGCCTCCCTGTCCATCTAGGATGGATGACTTAATAAAGTCCTTTATATAATTTGTCAGCTTTTATATTTAAAATAATGTTTGAAACCTACTCAACTTTAAGTCATCTAAATTCCAAGGAGGGAAACAATTTTTTGCCTGATAAATCCTTTTCGTGGTGAAAGGCTTCAAGTGGAAGTAAGAAACTCAAATGCTTGTAGTGGCCACAGAGGTGATAAATGAGAGAAGGAGGATGGAAACTTTGCCAATTCTAGAGCACATAGTCCTCCCTCACTGAACAGGGCAGCTCCTACTCAGCTCTGTAGCCATGAGGGTATGTGGGTTATGGTGCCAAATGTAATTTTTCAAAATATGTCATGTATTTGGCAGTTAATTGAGGAATTTTAAGTACTGTGCAAGTGATCCAAAAAAAGTCTGTGGGCAGAATCTAGCCACCAGGGTATTAGCTTGCAAATAACTGTAAAAGGATATACAGTTTTGGTGAAATAATTTGTTTTTGCTGTGTTTTACATGTAGTCGGCAGAGGTATGTTCTTGGAGACACAGCAATGCAGAAGATGGCCAAGTCTCATGTTTTCTTAAGTGGTATGGGTGGTCTTGGTTTGGAAATTGGTAAGTAGTATTTTTGTTCATAATTTTATATGATGCTTTTGAGCAACATAATTTAAATAATTTAATTCTTTTCCCATGTATTTTCTATGAAAGAAATTAGATCCAAAATCTTGTTCAGATTCAATTTTTATTTATTTATTTTTTTGGCAAGATTATTTCACGTTCTTGCATAAGAAACCAGTTATGACTCTCTTGCTTCTCTTTTGGTGTTGTCAATAGCTATTAATGATCTTTCTCTGTATCCATTAATTTATTATGGTAGAGAGCACACACATATTTATAACAGCATGTCTGGAAGTATACACTGAAATTTTAAGAGTGATTATCTCAGTGTGGTTTGATTATGGAAATCAAATTTTATTTTTATGCCTTTTTGTTCATCTCTATTTTCTAAGAAACTGATATTTTTAAAGTAGTAAAACAGTTAAAATTACTCAGTCAGAGATATGAACAGACTCCATGAAGACATATCCAATATACAATTCCTAATATTAAGCTATTCCTTTTTTTTCCCCCTTTATAGCAAAGAATCTTGTCCTTGCAGGGATTAAGGTAAGTGGGCAAATGTTCTTCATAAGAAGAATTGCTTGTTACGAACTCTTCTTTTTTTTCCCTCATCGGTAGTGATAATATTATTTACACTTTGGCTTAATTATTGCTTCTTCATTTAGTAGAAAAATTGTCTTAATTCTCTATTTTCCTTTTTTAATAATACTTTTTATTATAGAAAATTTCAAAATTATGCTAAAAAAAAAAAGAATAGTTTTAGCTAACCCCAGGTACACATCTCGTACGTGCAGTTATCAGCTCATAGAGAAATGCCCAGTTATTTTGATATAAATCTCAGAAATCCTGTTATGTTGTTCTTTAAATTGTTTTAGTATATAGCTCAAAAATATAATGGTGCTTTTTTAAAACAACCACAATATCACTTTCATACCTAAAAATGTTAACAGTTTTTTAAATATCATTGTTATCTTCAAACTTAGCAATTTGAACTAGAGCATTTATATCACTTTCTTTGGGTCAGGAATTAGATGTAATTTTGCTAATTCCTCTGGTTGAACGTCTCTCACAAAGCTCCAGTCAACATATAGGCAGGGCCTGTAGTCATCTTGATGCTGGGGAAAGGGTCTGCTTCCCAAGCTCGCTTATGTAGTTATTGGCAGGATTCGGTGGCAAGGATGTGCCAGTTCACATTCCCACCTCAGTTCCTTGCTGGCTATTGATTGGAGGTCACCATCAGTTCCTTGCCATGTGGCCCTCGCCATAGGGCAGCTCACAGTATGGCAGCTTGTTTCATCAGAGTAAGCAAGCAAAAGATAAGAAGGGAAACGTGCCTGGTCTTTTGTAACCTAATCTCAGAAGTGACATTCCATCACCTATGCTGTAGTCATTAAAAGCAAGTCACTTAGGAGATGGATAGCACAAAGGCCTGAATATCAAGAGATATGAATCATTGGGGCTCTCATAGAAGACTACCATAACCATCAAGTATCTAGTTATAGTTCATATTTTCCTTTCTTTTATTTGATTTGTTCTAATCCACATCCAGGCAAAGCCCATATACTGAACTTGGTTTCTTTTAATCAGTAGATCTCCCTACCCTGATTTTGTTTTCTTCCTTGCAATTTACTGGTTAAAAAATCAGGTCATTTATCACATGCACCTCCATATTTATATACTTGTGTGTCTTCTCTTACTATAACGATTTGAGTCTTAATGACATGAACCTGATTACTTATTTGCTTTACCCTATATTATATTCTGGACTTCCCTTGTGGCTCAGCTGGTAAAGAATCCGCCTGCAATGCGGCAGACCTGGGTTCAATCCCAGGGTTGGGAAGATCCCCTGGAGAAGGGAAAGGCTATCCACTCCAGTACTCTGGCCTAGAGAATTCCATGGATTGCATAGTCCATGGGGTTGCAAAGAGTCAGACACGACTGAGAGACTTTCACTTTCATATTATATTCTACTTGTCTATGACATAGCTATAGAATAATAATTCCAGCATTATTAATATGAATGTGATTATTGAAAACAGTTTAAGGTGGGTTTTTTTTTTTTTTTTTCCCCAGTATCCCATCTGGATTTGACAGACAAATTAATTGCTTTCTTAAGTCATGTTAAATAATTCTTTGGTGTAGCTATGCAACAAATTCGAATAGATAGTTTTGCCCATTTATTCATCTTTCTTGGGATCTTTAGGGATTGCTTTTTTAGTTTGATTTAGTTTACTATTATATGAGAAATAATGCAAAGTCAATTTATAAAGCAAAGTATGTTCAGGTAAGTCTATCTTCTCTCTACCCTATTTTGTCCTTTGTGTATTAGGTCACCTTCTTTTTAATCTCTTTTTAAATATAAGCAAATGCGTGTACATAGACATGCAGATCTGTACATGTGTTTGCACATTTATCCTCACCTGCCTTTCTTAGATAAAGTGCCATACTTATTTCCACCTAACTTTTTACCACATATCAGCATATCCTGGCTTTACTCCATAGTAATTTTTTTTTCATTATTTTTTAATAACTGTATGGATATACATTGTATGGATGTATCATACATAATTATACATAGTTCTTCACTGGTAGACATTTTTATCATTTCCAGTCTTTTGCTATTACAAATAGTGCTACAGCTACTGCTCTTGTGTGTGTGTGTATATGTATATTTATATGTAGATATATATATATTTATATCTTTGTATTTTTTTCCAGTGTGTCTTTGTGATAGATTCTTAACAGTAGGATTGCTATATCAAAGGAGAAATGCTCTTGTCATTATGCTAAAGATTGCCAGATTTTTTTCATTGAGGTTTTCTGCTACTTCACATTCCCACCAATAATGCCTGATTCACTTCACTGCCACCAGTAGAGCATATTGTCAAACTTTTAGATTTATGCCATGATGATGAATGAGAAAAGGTATTTCATTCTTAAGCAAGGTTGAACATCCTTAAATATATTGATGGCCCCTACATATTTCTATTTTGGTATACCCTGTGTCCATATTTGTGGCTTGTAATATAAGTTAAAAATACCTTTTTTCCAGTTAGTATCTTTCTTACTTTAAACATGACCATTTGGAAAAGTTTGTTTATGTGATTTTTAAAAATTTTGTATGTATGTTGATTTATATGACATGCTACGTTTCTAAACTTAAATTCTCTTACGGTTTTTTAAAGTAGCTTTTCTCATAATATAAAGGTGCCATAATAATGTAAGTGAATGGTAATGTGCTTAATGTATTCATTTTTTAAAGTCAACTAGGGTTCAGTATTATCTGTAAAATACATACATACACACCCACAGCAAACATATAGTAAGTTTATATGGAATTACAATATGACCATCATGTTAATTATTATTGACTTAATTGAGAATCTGTCTCTTATACACATCTCTCACTGTTTCCATTGTTTTCTCATCTATCTGCCATGGACCAGATGCCATGATCTTAGTTTTCTGAATGTTGAGTTTTGAGCCAACTTTTTCCACTCTCCTCTTTCACTTTCATCAAGAGACTCTTTAGTTCTTTGCTTTCTGCCATAAGGGTGGTGTTCTTACTGTCATTAGTATACAGCTATTAATAGCTAAAGAATATGATTATATAAATGTCTTTGTAACTTGGAATTACAGTTTTACTATTTTAAGTAATCAAAACCCTGCTTTTAAGATTTATCTTAGCTCATTTCACAGTTTAATAATGAAGGTATATTCAAGTTAATATAACATTGATCTTGCAAAAAAATAATATACTGGCATTAAAAAAATATGTTGTGTATATAAAAGAAATAATAGTAATAAAATAGTTTTTCCATGATCTTTTCTGGATTTCTAGATGTCTATAGTCATATTATCTGACTATAGACATGAATGGATCTAACTGGATTTTAATTACCTTCTGTTGTCTAATTGCACAGGCTAATAGTTCCAACCCAATGTAAATAATATTGGAGATAGTGAGCATCCTTGATTTACTTCTGACTTTAACAGATATTTTTCTCCTTTTTGAAGGCACTTACAATTCATGATACAGAAAAATGCCAAGCATGGGATCTAGGAACCAACTTCTTTCTCTGTGAAGATGATGTTGTTAATATAAGAAACAGGTGAAGATAGATATTTTGATGTGTTACCATAGGATTTTTTTTAATGTTGCAGTTACTTAGAACATGTTCTGAATGTAGAATACCAATTCAGTCTTAGCTATTTAGCTCATCACCATAAATTCACTCTACCATAGACAAATAAGTACTGACATGTAAATATTTATGTTTGTAAAAATTTTAATATTGTCACATTGCTACTTAGGAATGAATTTCTTTGGGATTGTTAAAGTAGGTCCTTATTATTGCTCAATCATTAAGAGACTGAAGGAGTATTGGTCTATAAGGGTATGTACATTTTGAGATTGTGTGACTTCCCTACATCTTAAGATTGTATAGTAAAAGTAACCCTTAGCTTCTTCTCTTCCTCTCCAGTTTAAAATTCCCATTGAAATTTTGTAACATTTAGGTTTCTCTAATGTCTTCAAAGTGTCCAAATTTGAAAAATTGAATGTGTTTATTGAACAAAAAAGTAGTAAAAGTCTTTTTTCTTTTGTGTGTGTGTATGTTTTGTTTTTTTTAGGGCTGAAGCTGTACTTCAACATATTGCAGAATTAAATCCTTATGTTCATGTCACATCATCTTCTATTCCTTTAAATGAAACCACAGATCTCTCCTTCTTAGATAAATACCAGGTTAGTACTCCGTTTTATATTAGATGTTATTGACAGATTCCAAGATTAAAAGTTGGCTTAAAGCTCAACATTCAGAAAACCAAGATCATGCCATCTGGTCTCATCACTTCATGGCAAATAGATGGTGAACCAGTGGAAACAGTGAGAGATTTTATTTTGGGGGGGCTCCAGAATCACTACTGGTGGTGACTGCAGCCATGAAATTAAAAGACGCTTACTCCTTGGAAGGAAAGTTATGACCAACTAGACAGCATATTTTGGAGAAGGAAGTGGCATCCCACTCCAGTGTTCTTGCCTGGAGAATCCCAGGGACGGGGAAACCTGGTGGGCTGCCGTCTATGGGGTCGCACAGAGTCGGACACGACTGAAGCGACTTTGCAGCAGCAGTAGCAGCAGACAGCATATTTAAAAGCAGAGACATTGCTTTGCCAACAGAGGTCCATCTAGTCAAGGCTATGGTTTTTCCAGTAGTCATGTATGGATGTGAGAGTTGCACTGTAAAGAAAGCTGAGCACAGAAGAATTGACACTTTTGAACTGTGGTGTTGGAGAAGACTCTTAACGAGTCCCTTGGACTGCAAGGAGATCCAACCAGTCCATCCTAAAGGAGGTGAGTCCTGAGTATTCATTGGAAGGACTGAAGTTGAAGCTGAAACTCCAATACTTTGGCCACCTGATGTGAAGAACTGATTCATTTGAAAAGACCCTGATGCTGGGAAAGATTGAAGTCAGGAGAAGCGGGCGACAGAGGATGAGATGGTTGGATGGCATCACCGACTCAATGGACATGAGTTTGGGTAACTGCGGGAGTTGGTGATGGACAGGGAGGCCTGGCGTGCTGCAGTCCATGGGGTTGCAAAGAGTAGGACATGACTGAGCGACTGAACTGAACTGGAGGCAAATCATTAAGTATTAATAAAGTACTGATTTAATATAGTCTATTAAGTAGATCAAAAAATTTAGGTTAAAAGACTTAGAATAATACCTTTAAAGTGCTTTGTTTTAGGGCAAGGACCTAAGAATTACAAAGCAGTTATATCAGTCAGCTATTTTCATAGTAACATGCATGAGAAACCACAAATTCAGTGGTTTATAGCAACATGCATTTCTTTTTCATGCTTCTGGATATCAGTTGGAATTCAGTTGTTTTAGCTATACTTGAACTCCACAGTCTGAGTCCTGGTCCATGAACCTCTCTTCTGGGACCAGGAAGGAGGCTACCTGAGACATGGTCTCTTACCAGTAGCAGAAATACAGAGGAGCAAGCGCCACTTTCCAAGCACATTTCAAACCTCTGTTTGTGTTGCTTCCATTAATATTTCGTTGACCAGAGCAGGTCATATGGTCAAGTCCAAAGTAAAGGAGCAGGAAAGCACACTCTACTCTTCCTAAGGCCATAGGCAAGGAGTAATATATAGCCCAGGTACCTAGAAGTAAATAATATGGATCAACAGTTCAGTCTTTGTTAGGTAACAAAAATAAAAGTTCTCAACACCTGGGATGTTCTGAAAGTGACTGCATTATTTCCTGTGATATTATGATACCTATTGTCTAGGAAAAACCACTCCTGTGTTTCTTAAGATCTCAGTACTTCTGACACTTGTGACTATATGTTTATGTGTTTTCCCCACACACCAGGCAATTTTCCAACTCTGGACACCTAGCTTGGTGTCCTTCAGTTCAGTTCAGTCCTGACACTCTGTCTGGAGAAGATAGCGTCAGATCCCACAGGTTAAGTACTCAGTCCTATAAGAACCCACATCCTCAAGCCCTTTTCTGATGCCAGTTGCAAGTTTAGGTTATTACATGTGCTTCTCAGAGCTGGCTATGAATCAGATGTTTTCACAATCCCCTCCTTAGGTTCAGTTAGTTTACTAAAGCAGCACACAAACTCAGAAAAACAGTTTACTTACTAGATTACGAGTTTATTGTATTATAAAAGACTTATGACTCAGGAATAGCCAGGAAGAAGAGATGCGTAGGTCAGGGGATGGGGGATGGGTCCCAGGGGTGCCATGTTTCCATGGCCTCTCCAGTATGCCACCTTCCCAGTACCTCCACATGTTGAATCCCCTGGTTCAAGGATTTTTATGGAGGCTTTATTATGTAAGCAAAAATGATTAATAGTATACATTGGCCATTGGTGATTAAGTCAGTTTCCAGTGCAAGAGGTCTGGGAGATAGGACTGAAGATTCTAAACCTCACAGCCTAAGGTTGGTTCCCCTAACAACCAGCCCCCATCCTTAGGGGCATTCCAAAAGTCAACTCATTAACACAAACTCAGGTGTGTCTGAAAGGGCTTGTTATGAAAAACAAGACATTTACTTCACCGTTTTCACTGTGAAGATATGTCCCAAAGGACAAAACTAAATATTATAACGAAAGATGCCCCTGAACTCTTATATAGGAAATCACGAGAGTAGTAGGAACTATGTGCTAGGAACCTTGAATGAAGACAAAATATGTAAATTATGACAGTATCACACCCACTTAAAGATCATTGTAGATGTCCATTCTTGACTGGATACCTTGAAATCCATCCTGCTACAGAGATATTTAGTAGACTGTCTACAGTAGAATTACTTAATAGACTTTTTCAGTGATTACATGAGGTCAAAATTGTATAAGGGAAATGCTCAGAGACCAAAATTGAATAGGTAATTAAAAGGAAACCAGTTAACTGTGGCTATGTTCACTTTCTGGACAGAGTTTGCTTGTCTCAGTTACCATGTTTCTTGGGAATTGGGAATGGTCACAGAGAAACTAGACAAAAATTTGTCTGTATGAGATACAATATATAATTGAGCCCTACCACCTCTTTGTAACTCTCTGGAACCTCAGAAAGCTACACCCTTAATGAAAAGGTGTATGAGAACAATCTTTGACCATCAGAATAGGAACTTTGTCTATTTTCTCTTGTTGGTGTTGTTTAGTCACTAGGTCATGTCCAGCTCTTTAAAACCCCATGGACTGCAGCACGCCAGGTTCCTCTTGTCTTCTACTATGTCCCAGGGTTTTCTCAAATTCATGTTCATTGAGTCAGTGATAGTAGCTAACCAATTCATCCTCTGCTGCCCCCTTCTTCTTTTGCTTTCAATCTTTCCCAGCATCAATGTCTTTCCCATTGAGTTGGCTCTTTGCATCAGGTGACCAAAATATTGGAGCTTCAGCTTCAGCATTAGTCCTTCCAATGAATATTCAAGTTTGATTTCCTTTAGGATTGACTGGTTTGATCTCCTTGCCGTCCAAGGGACTCTCAAGACTCCTCTCTAGCACCACAGTTTGAAAGCAACAGTTCTTTGGCACTCAGCCTTCTTTATGGTCCAGCTCTCACATCCATACATGACTACTGGAAAAACCATAGCTTTGATTATAAGGATCTTTGTGATGTCTCTGCTTTTTAATATGCTGCCTAGGCTTGTCATAGCATTCCTTCCAAGGAGTAAGTATCTTAATTTCATGGCTGCAGTCACCATCTGCAGTGATTTTGAAGCCCAAGAAGAGAAAAATCTGTCACTGCTTCTACTTTTTCCCCTTCTGTTTGCCATGAAATGATGGGACCAGATGCCATGATCTTAGTTTTTTGAATGTTGAGTTTCATGCCATCTTTTTCACTCTGCTCTTTCACCCTTGTCAAGAAGCTTTTTAGTTACTCTACACTTTTTGCCATTAGGGCAGTATCATCTGCATATATGAGGTTGTTGATATTTCTCCTGGCAATCTTGATTCCAGCTTGTGATTCATCCAGCTCGACATTTCACTTGATATACTCTATATATGGGTTTCCCAAGTGGTGGTGGTGCTGCTGCTGCTGCTAAGTCACTTCAGTCGTGTCCAACTCTGTGTGACCCCAGAGACGGCAGTCCATCAGGCTCCCCTATCCCTGGGGTTCTCCAGGCAAGAACACTAGAGCGGGTTGTCATTTCCTTCTCCAATGCGTGAAAGTGAAGTCACTCAGTCATGTCCGACTCCTAGCGACCCCATGGACTGCAGCCTACCAGGCTCCTCCTTTCATGGGATTTTCCAGGCAAGAGTTCTGGAGTGGGTTGCCATTGCCTTCTCCTCCAAGTGGTGCAGTGGTAAAGAATTCTCCTTGATCCCTGGGTCAGGAAGATTCCCTTGGAGTAGGAAATGACAACCCACTCTAGTATTTTTGCCTGGAAAATTCCATGGACAGAGGATCCTAACAGGCTACAGTCCATGAGGTCTTAAAAGAGTCAGACACAACTCAGCACATGAGCACAGCACATACTCTGCATATAAGTTAAGTAAATAAGGTGACAGTATACAGCCTTCTCATACACCTTTCACGGTTTGGAACCAGTTAGTTGTTCCATGTCCAGTTCAAACTTGCATCTTGACCCACGTTCAGGTTTCTCAGAAGACAGAGAAGGTGGTCTGAAGCTGCCATCTCTTTAAGAATTTCCACGGTTTGTTGTGATTCACACAGAGCTCTCTGGAGCTCTCGATTAAAAAAAAAAATCATCTTCTCTGGGAGTTCTTAACCATAGGCATGCCCTCACATAAGTTTGATATGAACTTAAATTTCCCAAGCTGAGAACTTAATGTTAAAATTTAGTACTGAGCTGGTGATACACTGGAATGCCAGAAAGAAACAAAACTCAAAGATGTATCCTTTGAGTTATATATCCTCAACCATATATCCTCAGGCATATATCCTCAACCAGGCCACAGTTTATTCTAATACATAAAGCCCCTATGAGGCTACGTTCATAATACAAAATAATAAGACAGGATAAAGTTCAGCGTGATCAAGAGTCAGTGGATACAGTAAACAATAGAGCTAAACCTCCAAGAATTTCAGATAATAGAATTATTACTATAAAATGCTCAAACTAAATCTTATAAGAGATTAAAAGTACAATATGAAAATAAGATAGCAGTGAAAGCAGTTAGGCAGATATAACAAATAGAACTGTTTGAAATGGAAAAAATAGTCCTAAAAGTTAAAACTTAATGAGTAGATTAAACAGTGCATATAAAAATTAATGGACTGAAGGATAGAGCTGAGGATATTTTTGAGACTACAGCACACTGAAAGAATATATGAAAGAGAAATATATCATTTTAAAGAGAAATATATCATTTAAAGAGAATATATCATTTTATTTTTGAAATGCAAAAAATAGTCCTAAAAGTTAAAACTTAATGAGTAGATTAAACTGCATATAAAAATTAATGGACTGAAGGATAGAGCTGAGGATATTTTTGAGACTACAGCACACTGAAAGAATATATGAAAGAGAAATATATCATTTTAAAGAGAAATATATCATTTAAAGAGAATATATCATTTTAAAAAATGATAGCTTGAGTAAAAAGCTCTAATTCATGGGGTTGAACTTCTAGAGAAAGGCTTATTCAGATAAACGGTGCTTGGGAATTTTCCAGCATTGGTGAAACGCAGACCAGGCTCAGTAAGTACTGTACTGAGTCTAATAAGATTTGATTTTACCGTATTTGAAAGCTAATAAGTTAGCCTGTTACAGTTTCATGGATGCTAGCAGAAAACACAAGATTCCTGGGTCAGAGACTAAGGACTTAATTACTGCCGAGCTGGTAAGTGTGAGCATGACATTTGCCTGTTTCCTCCTGCCTTCCTTCAGATCTCCCCCGTACTGTGGAGAGGGCTCAATGGATGCCTGCACATGTGGTGGGTTCCTTTAGAAGAAAGGAACATTGAGCTAGGGGAACCTGCCTTTTTATAGCAAGCAATGAATAAGCTTGCTCTTTGTCCCAGAGGGAGACATTATCTCATTTTTCAAGTTTGCACCAGGCAAATGCAATCCTGAGAAACAACCCATGTAAAGAATGGTCAGAGCCTTGCATTCACAGCAATACCAAGTGGGAGAGCTATGGAGAATTACCTCTCTGTAGGAAACACGTCGTGTTCTAAGCTAGATAAAACTAAATCCACACGCAGATAAATGTTGGTAGTGAAAGTGAGTTATTCATTTCCTGGAACCAGCATCAAGGAAAGCTCCAGACTGTGAGATTTGACCTGCTTTTGCCATTTTTGATAGATGATTGACGGTAATAAAATACTTTGGCCTTTCATGAATTTTTCAGATATAAAATCTGATTATAAAACTTTCTTTGCTTATCTCACTGGGTGATGATAAAAAAGTAAGCATTGAAAATGATAATTTGCTATCTTAAATAACAGAACTTGGTTGTTTCACTAGTAACACTGTCGTAAAACAAAAGATGTGTTGTAAATCTGTCAAATCTCTGAATAAAAGAAAGCTAAGCCAACTAACCTGCCTCTTGAGAAACCTATATGGAGGTCAGAAAGCAACAGAACTGGACATGGAACAGACTGGTTCCAAAAAGGAAAAGGAGTACGTCAAGGCTGTATGTCACCCTGCTTATTTAACTTATATGCAGAGTACATCTTGAGAAACGCTGGGCTGGAAGAAGCACAAGCTGGAATCAAGATTGC
>SJYT01026335.1:0-67628 GCA_006410635.1 Cephalophus harveyi | reverse complement strand
GTCCCATCACTTCATGGCAAATAGATGGGGAAACAGTGGAAACAGTGTCAGACTTTATCTTTTTGGGCTCCAAAATCACTGCAGACAGTGACTATAGCCATGAAATTAAAAGACACTTACTCCTTGGAAGAAAAGTTATGACCAACCTAGATAGTATACTCAAAAAGCAGAGACATTACTTTGCCAACAAAGGTCCGTCTAGTCAAGGTTACGGTTTTTCCAGTGGTCATGTATGGATGTGAGAGTTGGACTGTGAAGAAGGCTGAGCGCCGAACAATTGATGCTTTTGAACTATGGTGTTGAAGAAGGCTATTGAGAATCCCTTGGACTGCAAGAAGATCCAACCAGTCCATTCAGAAGGAGATCAGCCCTGGGATTTCTTTGGAAGGAATGATGCTAAAGCTGAAACTCCAGCACTTTGGCCACCCCATCCGAAGAGTTGACTCATTGGAAAAGACTCTGATGCTGGGAGGGATTGGGGGCAGGGGGAGAAGGGGACGACCGGGGATGAGATGGCTGGATGGCAACACGGACTCGATGGACGTGAGTCTGAGTGAACTCCGGGATTTGGTGATGGACAGAAAGGCCTGGCGTGCTGCGATTCATGGGGTCGCAAAGAGTCGGACACGACTGAGTGACTGAACTGAACTGAAGGCTATGAATGTTCCTCTGAGTACAATTTTGTTCACATTCACTAATTTCAAATGTGAAGCTTCCTTTATTGTTATTTAATGTGTAAGATTTTGACTTTCTCTTTGACCTGAGGGTTTTATTAGTGTTTCAAATATTTCTATTTGTGAATTATTTGTCCTTCTGTTATTCATTGATATCTCTTGTTTTGTTGTATGTGGTAAAAAAAAGTGTCTGGTTATCTTTGAAATTTATTTAAATTTTTTCATGTGTTATATAATCAACTTTTTAAAGTAATGTAGCATTTACATGTAAAAGGTGTTAATAAGTATATTTTTATTTATGAGATTTGAAGTTTGATATAGAGATTTTAAAATTATATAGTATACACCATTTACTTTTGTTTTGAGATAATTTTCTTATTGCCGTGTGGTCTGTGCTTGCTTGTGTATCTTTTGCTATGTGCTTATGCTCCTTGTGTGTCATTTTGTGAACTGCACTTTGGGTCTCCTGATTGTGAATAATTGATGTGTTTATAATTATCGCTTAGTGAAATTGAGAAAGCAAATAATATTGATAGATTATTTTCTAATAAAGGTGCAGAAATTGGATCATTTACACTTTGCTGTCTGGATTTTGTTCTATCTTTGTATGGCTCTTTTAGTGAAATTATTATTACTACTCTAAATTATTAAATTATATCTCATTTGTTATTTTCTATATTACATGCCTTGACCTTGAAGAATTAGATATCTACAACATTTTCCTTCAACATAATTAGCAAAATTATCTGAGCCCAACTTTGTGTTTATACACATTAAACTCAGTTCAGTTCAGTTCAGTTGCTCAGTCATGTCCGACTCTTTGTGACCCCATAAATCGCAGCATGCTAGGCCTCCCTGTCCATCACCAACTCCCGGAGTTCACCAAACTCATGTCCATCGAGTCGGTGATGCCATCCAGCCATCTCATCCTCTGTCATCCTCTTCACCCCCTGCCCCCAATCCCTCCCAGCATCAGAGTCTTTTCCAATGAGTCAACTCTTTGCATGAGGTGGCCAAAGTATTGGAGTTTCAGCTTTAGCATCATTCCTTCCAAAGGACACCCGGGACTGATCTCCTTTAGAATATTCTTCTTTGGAAGGTTTGCGTTTGCTTGCTTGTATTGTTTGTTTTCTGATTCATTATTTTTTAAAATTTATTTATTTATATTAATTGGAGGATAATTACAATATTGTGATGGCTGCCACACATCAGAGCAACCTTTTCTGGGCTTGCAACTTACCCAACTGAAATGAGTTCTTCTTGTTTCTATTTTCAGTTTACTTGTATACCATTTTAATCTCCCCTTTAAATTTGATCTGGAGCCTGGATGATGGATTGAAATGATTAGTTCGGTTGTTCAGTAGTCAGTGCTGGAGCTACAGCCAACGGCAGCTAAAGAATTTGGTGTAAATTCAGTCTCTCTGCAGTAATGGAAACAGCACTACCAGGGCTGTTTCTGCTTCAAACCACGTTCTTCACATTAGGAAGAGTTTGCCTTTGCTGCAGTCAGCCTCTCTCACCATTAGGAAGTCATGTTAGAGAGAAAAAATTGCGGCACGACTATGCAAACTTCTATCCCCACTGTTGGGCTTACAGGGTGTGTCTGACCTCAGTCAGGAAAGAAACAACCAAAGCGGGTTGTCCGCTTTTTTGCTTATGGCTAATTCACATACTCAATCTTTATTTTCGTAAATTGAGGATCAGAGTCTTTAGAAAATTATTATACAGAATTTCTTGACAAAAAAATCACTACTAGCTGTTGAACAACCATGGATAGGAAGACACTGGAACCCACCAAGGAAAGATACTCCTCATCCAAAGACAAAGGCGAAGCCACAGTGGAATGGTAGGAGGGGAAAAACTATGCTAAAATAAAATCCTGTGCCTGCCCGGTGGGCGACTCACAAACTGTAGAACAATAATAATACCAAAGAGGTTCTCACACTGTTGTGAAGGTTCTAGGCCCCACGTCAGAATTTCTTTATCTTCCCATGGCACTTCATAGATCTCTTAGGAACTGAAGATGGGTCGGCCGCCTTTGATGACTCATTTCAATTTGGGTCAGATTGTCTCTGACACATATTTCTCAGGGCTTAATGATATAAAGTAGATCATTCCCTCCATTCGGATTAATAAAGTAGTTTCCTCTTCTGCTTCTTTTGGCTTCTTTTCAGTAGTGTTTAGGATGGGAGTTTTGTAAAGTTTCATTTACATTACCATCCTTCCCCAAAATTCTCCATGGCACTCTGCTGTTACTTTACTAAGCAGCTAGTAACACAGTAATCTCTAGAGCCTTCTCTTTCCTTAGCTAATCTTATGCCTTTTTCTTTTCCTAGAATAACAACCACCTCTGTTCTGAGTTTTATATATTAAGCAAAAACCTGAAAGAGTCTCTCTTACTATGTGAAATCTTTCTTGAACATCACACCCTGCGGTAATCTTTCCCAGTTTACATAATCCTCAACATTTTACATTATTACTGGGTATAACATTTGGTACTTGGAACATAAAAAGTTATACTATTTTTCTGTGTATGTTATACTCTGTCTTCTCTCCAGCTATATTTTAGTTGCCCAATGTGAGGCATTACACATGATAAGTTGCCATACATTTTTGATTCTTATAAAAAATAGCTTTTAAGCAGCAAAAAGAAAAACTAGATCTTTATAGATGCCTCCCCAATAATGACCCCTGCCCAACCCCTTCCTACTCTGACCACCTGGCTTAGTTTAGAGTGCACAAAATAGTTTTCATTACTTTAAAGTTTATTTGGTTTTAAATTTTTCTCTGAAATCTCAATTTGAAGGGTCATCCGTAGGTCAACTGTTTAAATATCTCTACCAGCAATGTAAACAGTGAATCAAATTACCTATTCACACAGGAGCGCTTTAATTCCTCCTACCTACCCCCCTCCCTTTTTATTGTTCTCACTATTTTATCCCTGTGGCAAGAAAAGTTAAATGAAACTGAAAAAAGAATTGCAGATGATTAGGGCAGATAAACAGAGCTCAGGGAACTATCTTCCTAAGCCCAATCAAGTCTTTAAAACAGATCAATTTTGTTTCCCACAGACGGCCCGGCACCTGAGATATGGGAGATTTTAAAAACTAATTTGTTTGGGCTTTCTGGCTGAGCTTTAGCTTTCTAATGCCAAACACAGGAACAGAGAAGAAGGAGGAAGAAGCAAGTTGTTAGAGAATTAATATTTTCTTGATTTCTTATGCCTCCTTTGAAGACCTTTCAGTAAATCATTTCCAAGAGGTCTTGGACATGGCAGCCTTGTAAAGGGAGGTGATGATTCAGAAAAGAAATAGGGAATGAAGCTGGTAGATCTAAATCCTATATTTTATGTGCAACACACACACGTGCAAACTCACACCACACTATAAAGCAACTTCTCATGGACCACGCGCTAGCCCGATAGGTCGGGATCAGTCCATGAGATTGTGGCCACCTTTGGGCTCCCCTTGGTGGCATGCAGGTACTTGCCATTCCACCTGCACAGAAAATCTTCAGGAATTTGGATTCTGTCCCTTTTACCTCTGTCCCTGCCAAAGACTTGCATTAGGGCCCACCACTCTTCCAAAAGCAGTGTGCCCACTGTTTTGCATGCTGTCTTTTTTCAGATGAGGGAGGGGTAAAGAGAATGAGACCAGGATCTGCCAGTGGTCACAGGTGCTGGTAAGGCCTGGAGCTGTTGACAGGGAAACCAGCAGAGACTCTCAAAGCCTTATTGACAAACTGTGTAGGAAGAAACTCCAGCTTGGTATCAACACTTCAGCACTTTCATATTGCCTAGATGTCAAGCACTATGCTGGATCCCTCTGGAGAAGGAAATGGCAACTCACTCCTGTGTTCTCGCCTGGAGGATCCCATGGACAAAGGAGCCTGGTGGGCTACAGTCCATGGTGTCCAAACAGTTGGACATGACTGGGCGACTAAACAGCAGCAACATGCTGGATCCTTCAGGCACTCACATAGGATGGAGGAGAGAGAATATACATAGATAACTAAAGCATGCAGGTCAGGTCAGGTCAGTTCAGTTCTGTTCAGTTCAGTTGTGTTCAACTCTGCAACCCCATGGACCAGTCTTCTCTGTCCATCACCAACTCCTGGAGCTTGCTCAACCTCATGTCCATCAAGTTGGTGATGCCATCCAACCATCCTGTACTCTGTCATCCCCTTCTCCTCCTTCCTTCAATCTTTCCCAGCATCAGGGTCTTTTCCAATGAGTCAGTTCTTCGCATCAGGTGGCCAAAATATTGGAGCTGCAGCTTCAGCATCAGTCCTTCCAATGAACACCCAGGGCTGATCTCCTTCAGGATTGACTGGTTTGATCTCCTTGCAGTCCAAGGGACTCTCAAGAGTCTTCTCCAACACCACAGTTCAAAAGCATGTAGGTAGCATGGATCGATACAAAGTAAGGGCTCATCAAGGTTATGTTTACATGTGTAAAATTATGTTTAGGGTGAGAAAATTCACAAAACAAATAGAAAAAAAATAAAACCCCAGTGATAAACATGCCCCATCCAGCTGGAGAATGTCACTGTCCTTCTTGATCAAGGGCTAAGTTTTTGACTTAGCATCCTTGGCAGCCCCACACATGGAGAAGCTCATGATTAGGGGACTCTGGTGAGATGATGAGGAAAGAAGGGTCTTCCAGGTCACTGACTTTATGAGACTATAAGGGAGGGGAAGCTGATTATGGCTATTTTGTTGTCATCCTTCTACCTTCCAAGGGGAAACTTGGGTCAAATATCCCAGCAGGTCATAGGTCAGCAATTCCAATGGGGCCATTGGTAATATGTTAGAAGTAAGGAAGACGTCAGATTTCAGCAATTTAGAGCTATAAAGTGTGGCCTCTGCTAATTCCACAGAGGTAGATTGAGCAGGCCAGGGCACAACCAGGATCTCTTGAACAACAGTATCTAGGTTACATGATGTGCCCAAATGTGCTGGAGCACTAGAACTCTTCCAAGGCTTGGGACGAGCGTTAGAGGTGGTAACGTATAGCATTCCCGTCTCAATGGTTTGATGCTATTCTTACTTATCAGTTCTACCCTCTGTTGCCCACGCCATCATTAATACTCACAACCTATTGCTTTCCCTCTTTTTCCTTTTGCTCCTGATTTTTCCATTTGCTTGTTGTTGTTCAGTCTCTAAGTTGTATCTGACTCTTTGCGACCTCATGGACTGCAGCACGCCAGGCGACCTGTCCTTCACTATCTCCTGGAGCTTGCTCAGACTCATGTCCATTGAGTCAGTGATGCCTTCCAACCATCTCATCCTCTGTCATCCCCTTCTCCTCCATTTGCTTAGAGCAAGAATTCTCAGGTATGATTTCCAGGCCAGCAGCATCACTATCACCTAGGACCTTCTTGAAATGCAAATTATCTGGTCCCATTTTAAACCTCCTGAACAAGAAATTCCAGGGCTGGTCTCAGCAATCTGTGTTTCAACAAGTGACTCTGATGTCTGCTAAAGTTTGACAACCACTGGCTGGGCATTGGTGTTCTAGTCGGTAGCAGATGGTAGCACGCAGGAAAGGAGATGATGATGAATATGCATCAGTAGTCTGTCTCATGCTCCCTGTAGGAGATGCTGCTAGTTGCCTTATAAATACTTGTCCTAATTTTCTCTCTCAAAGGAAAAATTGATTTTTAGCCAGACACGTTGTGCCTTGACTAACAAATGTTTCCTGGCCTCCCTTGCAGCTAAGTATGACCATGTAAGTTTTGACCAAGCAACTGCAAGTAGAGAGGTCATGTGGAAGAAGGTTTGCTTTCCTGATTCTCTTTGTCCATCTTGCAACTTTGAAATAAATGTGATGCCTGGAATGATGACAACTCTCTTGAGCCAAGTGGACAAAGACTACATCCTGGGTTTTATAGAAAGAGCTTAATTTCATCCAGACAATTTAGAACTACTGTTTGAATCTTGGACTTAGCTTCTTTCAACTATTCTCATGTGAGAGGGAAATAAACTTTGCTTAAATTACTCTTTTCTGGGTCCCTGTTACTTATGGACAAGCTTAATCCTAAATAATGTCATACTTACTGAGTCTGTGAAACAAGGCCCTTTCTTGTACTTCCGCTTCCTTGATCCTTAAGAAAAGGAGGTGATTTCATATTATGCTGCTGGTTGCCTCACAGGAATTCAGAGCATTTGGCAGAAAATTGCTTAATTTATCCATAGAGTTTAGGTTTAGCTTATTGACTGTTAAATGAAGCAGTGTGTAAAAGGTAAAAATAATTTTCTCATGGGTTACTTTTCATTCTGCAATGCAGTACAGGCTTCTTTGACAACTAAGGGAATATTTAGCCTCTCACCAAAGGATGAGGACTGTTCTCTCTGTTTTGCAGATGAATCAAGTCTAAGGAAAGGAAATCACAATTTAGATCATGTAATTGTCCTATGAGCTCCTTGAGGGTAAAGATTGCATCTTATGACCTGCATGCCTGGAAAAATGCTTGGGATACAGTAAGTCTTTGATAAATCTTGTTGAATGAGTTAATTAAATTAGAAAAAATGGGGGCCAAATTCAGCCTCCTTGCCCATTGTCCTGTTTATGGAGATAAATCCAGTGGAGATGAATTCTGGGTTTTCAGTGATCTGAATTGTGCTTTAGCCTGAATTTAATTTTAATTTGGAATACTGGGGAAGGGGAAAAAGTGATAATCGGAAATGCTGAATTTCCAAGAGGGAAAGCATGGCAATTTTCTTCTTATGACAGCTGAAGGTCTCTTTATAGCCTTTGTTTTTCCTGTAGTAAGCTCTAATACAGGGAGGCCTGGCGTGCTGCGATTCATGGGGTCGCAAAGAGTCGGACACGACTGAGCAACTGAACTGAACTGAACTGAACTGAAGCTCTAATAACAGATGATTCAAGAAAATTTGGTCTAAATTTTATCTAGTCAACCAGATTCTACTCTTTGACTATATTGTGGACTATGTCAAGAAGAGGAAGCATTTTGATGTTATTAATCTCATCATTAACCCCCAGTCTTCCCCACTGTGGACTCCATCACTAGCTTGTTCAACTCAGCACCCCTTCATTTCTAGACTCTGTCATTGACATAACACCTCACCAAGCCTGTGAGTTCAAGTCTTTGGTTCTAATTAATGATCTAGTTGAGTGGTATCTGGTTGTAAATGTTAGCTTTGTTACCCTCTAGTTGTGTGCTGGGTGAGGTACTTAATCTCCTTGGATCTCATTCTCCCCCTATGTAATGTATGAGTGATGACACCACATTCACATGGTTGAAATAAATTTAAAATGAAGAGCATTTTGAATTACTTCTTGAGGAAGTTTTCATTTTCTTTAATGTCAGTAAACCCAGAGACTCCAAGTTTGACAAAACTTGTGACCCTGGAGTCCCCTTCTCCTTGAGGATTTCACCTTTCTACTCCCACCACCACTGCTCACTGTTAATTAACATTTAACCCTAAACTGATAGGTTGAGTTATTTTTAACAACCAAAGAGAGAGGAGGAGAGATAAGGTAAGGGGCAATTTTTTTTTTTAATGAGGAAAATAAGCCTGAAGAGTAAGATGCAGTTAGCTTATATGGGTGCAGCTCATTCATCTATAACACATGCCCATGCTTGTTCTGTGTCCACTAGATGCCAGGCACTATATAGCTGGCAATTTTTTTTTTTAATGAGGAAAATAAGCCTGAAGAGTAAGATGCAGTTAGCTTATATGGGTGCAGCTCATTCATCTATAACACATGCCCATGCTTGTTCTGTGTCCACTAGATGCCAGGCACTATATAGCTCATGGCTGTTGAACCACGTGGATGTGTGTGTCTTTGATCTTATAGAACTTACAGTCCAAGCATCTCCTTACCTCATTTCCAGCCTATCCTTCGTGGGAGGGATCATCTTTCTCTGATCTTCTAGAAACACAGTAAAAGTGGAGACTTGAGAGAATGAGTCAGGGTAAGGTAATTTTCCTTTCTGGGTAGTTCAAGACTAGTTCCAGTTTCCTTTCTAAACCCACCTCTTGCTACTCAGGAAGTCGTCTACTCACTTTAGGTAGAGACCTCGCTTGCCCTCAGTCAAAAGGTTATGGGTCCTTCCCATATTTGACAGTTGTCATTTCAGAACACAGCCAAAAAGAGAACCACAGGGCATTCTTATTAATAATCATGTCCTGAGCTTACCATGTAACCTGTTTCATGGACTTCAGTTCTGTTGCTCGTAAGAACATGGAATGTAAAGAACTTTTTTTGGAGCCCTGGTTTTCTGCTCTCTAGCATTACATGTCATTATTTCTCTACTTGAATTTTCTATTTTAGCCTAACTGGTCTACTTCTTATCTCTAAATCAAGCTGTGATTTTATTCCCCTCTTGAAAATTTATTTCATTTTTTGTTCATTTATTTAAGTCTTTCCTTTTCCTTCAAGATTAGTTCAGTTTCTACTCTCTCCAAGAAGACTTTCTGAACTACCTCAGTCCATTAAGGCCTTCTCCTCCTCAGTATTTATTATCACATCACCTGGTCAGTATTTATTTGTTCTGTGGCATGCTGCTGCTTATCTGTTATGGCCAAGTCTTATTTTTCTGATTTGATTGTATTCTCTCTGAAGGCAGATGGAGATTATAGGGTCATAAGTATAACATATGCCCAGTAAAATCCATAGATGTTGAAAACAAATTCTTGATGAAATCTCACACTCTATTAAAAGTGTAGTGTATGGAATTTTGTTTTTTAAGTTTTTAAAATTATTTTCTAAACAACTCAAAATGTGGCAATATTAGGGTCAGTGGATATTTTTTCTACTATTAAAAAGTAGGAGTTGTAAATCTACTATATAAAATTAAAAATAAAATCTTTAGCTGAAAGAAAAAAGGAGTAGCAAGATTCTGTTTCCAGGAAGGATGAGTAGCCCCTATTGGGCCAACTATTTCATGGGTGAGAATTATTAATTCTGGACAGAATATAAAAAATGGCTACCCAAAGACATTTATGTTTTTCCTACCCAAGCCAGGAACTAGCATGGAGGTCTACACTTGACAGAAGATGAATTGGATGAAATTTTTTTTTTTTTTTTAAGGTTTGCTGGCTGAGAGTAGACCTTAGTTTGGCCTCATGTAAAGTAACTGAAATTCTGATAGAGCCGTGCAGTTTTGCAGACTGAAGAACCCTAGGAATGAGCACCGAAGCCAGAAAGTGAGAGGGCGTGCCTTAGAAAATAGAGAGCAAGAATCAGATTCTGTACATAAACATCCCACATATCTGGTTTGTGTCTGCACCACACATGTACAGGACAGATTCCAAGCGTCAAGTAGGTCTAAAGAGCTAAATGGAGATTGTAGCTGGTGTCCATTACAGAGAAGCGGAGTTTGGTGATTGAGGCCTGAAAATTCAGACTGTTAGCAAAATATGAACATTCTTTGGAGGAATAAGAATAAAAAGCACCTTCAATCCCTACAATTATCTTTTACAATGTCCAGGATGCAATCTGCTGCTGCTGCTGCTAAGTCGCTTCAGTCGTGTCCGACTCTGTGCGACCCCATAGACGGCAGCCCACCAGGCTCCCCCGTCCCTGGGATTCTCCAGGCAAGAATACTGGAGTGGGTTGCCATTTCCTTCTCCAATGCATGAAAGTGAAAAGTGAAAGGGAAGTCGCTCAGTCGTGTCCGACTCTTAGCGACAGCGACCCCGTGGACCAGCCTACCAGGCTCCTCCATCCATGGGATTTTCCAGGCAAGAGTACTGGAGTGGGGTGCCATTGCCTTCTCCCAGGATGCAATCTAGAATTACTAAACATGTTCAATAAGGAAACACGAGCTATACTCAAAAGGAAAGGCAAACGACAGAGCCGTATAATGGCTAGCGTTAAATGAGGAGGCTGAGAAGGCTTTAAGGGGCCGGGGGCGGGGTGTCCAGTGGTTGGGATGACCATGGCAGGTTGTATCAGAGCTGGAGGTAGAAACCCAGCAAGAGCAGGGACATAGGAGGAAGGAAGGAGAAAGCAAGCACCTACAGAGATGCTGGACTGTAACACAGGGAGGGAACATCAGCTTTGCTTAAGCCTTCTCATCATCATGGGGTATTAGAATCTTCAAATTTGCGTATTATGAATTCTATCCTCCATTCCTATAATGACAGACCTGTCAGCTTCTGTGGGTGTTGGCAGGTATGCATAAGAAGGAGAGGAGATCTTTCATCAAGAGGGCACACCCCTGGGAAGCCTACACTCACTTCCCCACACAGAACACACTTCTCCCATCCGCCCACTTTCTTCCCTTCTACACCTTGTCTACCACGCCTTTCTGCTGCCCAACGGCTCGCCTTTACCACCCTGAATGAATGCTTCTTTCAGCAATGGGATTTTTCCAGCTGGTTGACTTGATGAAAGCTTTATGAGTTGACATTATGGGAAAAAAGAACAAAGTGAAGTCAGTGTGTGTGTGTGTGTCTGTGTGTATGTGTATGTGAATGTTTGTAGGGGCAGAGGTTGCAGCAGCTACAAAGAGTTGCTGAAAACTTTATTACAAGCTAAGAGACATTAGAAGCAATAAATCACTCATGTGTCTGCCGCAAGGGAGCAGAAAACAGGTCTGGCTTTCAGGTAGAATTGGACACACACACAACTCCTCTGCTAACAGTCAGGGGCCCTGTTCCCCCTAGAGGAGATCTGCTCATGGTCACAGACCTTTTCCTTTTTCTATTTCTCTCTTTTCTTAACCCAAAGAATAAATAAAATCAGTTGAAAGTGTAGAATGAAAGAAAAAGCCCTTAGCCACCCAGGAGGTGAGGTGTTTAGTTTCTCCCCGCCTGTTAGGGGCAAGTGAAGAAATTAGGCATTGGAAGCCAAGTTTTTGGATCAGATGTGTATTTCTCAGTTTGTTTGCATGTTTCTTGTTCTGGGGTCTTAATTTTTATCTTAATGGGGAAGGTGAACATGCTTTGCCCTTACATTATTGCAGATTTTTTCCAAAGAACATCAGGCTTCCTCATGACCTTCACCCAGACCTTGGAATTGTCTGTAGCAGTGAGAGTACCACATGCTTTTTTTTTTTTAACCCTACTAACTTATATGCAGAATACATCATGAGAAACGCTGGGCTGGAAGAAGCACAAGCTGGAATCAAGATTGCCGGGAGAAATATCAAGAACCTCAGATATGCAGATGACACCACCCTTATGGCAGAAAGTGAAGAGGAGCTAAAAGGCCTCTTGATGAAAGTGAAAGAGGAGAGCGAAAAAGTTGGCTTAAAGCTCAACATTCAGAAAACGAAGATCATGGCATCCGGTCCCATCACGTCATGGGAAATAGATGGGGAAACAGTGGAAACAGTGTCAGACTTTATTTTTGGGGGCTCCAAAATCACTGCAGATGGTGACTGCAGCCATGAAATTAGAAGACGCTTACTCCTTGGAAGAAAAGTTATGACCAATCTAGATAGCATATTCAAAAGCAGAGACATTACTTTGCCGACTAAGGTCCATCTAGTCAAGGCTATGGTTTTTCCTGTGGTCATGTATGGATGTGAGAGTTGGACTGTGAAGAAGGCTGAGCACTGAAGAATTGATGCTTTTGAACTGTGGTGTTGGAGAAGACTCTTGAGAGTCCCTTGGACTGCAAGGAGATCCAACCAGTCCATTCTGAAGATCAACCTTGAGATTTCTTTGGAAGAAATGATGCTAAAGCTGAAACTCCAGTACTTTGGCCACCTCATGCGAAGAGTTGACTCATTGGAAAAGACTCTGATGCTGGGAGGGATTGGGGGCAGGAGGAGAAGGGGACGACAGAGGATGAGATGGCTGGATGGCATCACTGACTCGATGGACGTGAGTCTGAGTGAACTCCAGGAGTTGGTGATGGACAGGGAGGCCTGGCGTGCTGCGATTCATGGGGTCGCAAAGAGTCAGACACGACTGAGCGACTGAACTGAACTGACACCCTCTCACTCCTTGAAGACAGTTGCATCTCTTTGCTCCAGTATCCTGGAGAGATCAACCCCAAGAAAGATTTTTGTAGCTTACCACAAATGACCATCGGTTATGTTCAATGTTCCTTGGCACCCCATTCTCCAAGACACTTCTAAAGCTCCTGGGCATTTCTTGACACTCACACTGTCATCCCACAAGGCTCTGGACATTAACTAATCCACCTGTTTAATTAAACAAAGAGGCCATTAGCCTAAGATGCCTTTCATGTCTTTAGAAACCCAGTAAACTAATCAAAACTTAGCCTGAAACGTCTCAAGGTTAAGAAATCAAAGCCCAAGGACAGGCAATCACAAACAGCCAACGTGTTTCTTCCAAATAAGGAAAATGCTTAAGCTACAGCCAATCCAACAATTTCCTTGTTTTGCTTCTGCGACTTTCTTATAAAATCTTTCCCCTAGCCCCTGTTCCTGGAGCACTCCTAACGACTTCTGGTTTGGTGCTGCCTGATTCAAATTGACTTGCTCAAATAAACTCTTAACATCTTTTGATTTGCCTCAGTTATCTTTTAACACACTTCAGGCTGCCTTCTCCCAGGTGTATTTAAGGAAATGGACATCTCAGGGAAAGACCTTCCTTTGGATTAAAGGGCCACTGGAGCCTTTTAGTAAAAAGAGCCATAATTGTAATTGAGAGAAAAGATTATGGTTGAATGAAAATGCTGCACTAACTCAATGATTGTTAGGGACAATTTTATTCTTTACTTTAGCATTCAAAAGAAAAATATCTACTCATTGAAGAAAACCTAGGGGAAAAACCATAATGAAAAGATGCCAGAAATCATTCATAATTCCATCACCTGAAGCTATCCATTGTATCTCTGCAACATGTATTTATACATGACTGTGACACATAATATTTTCACCTGTGCTACACTTGGACTTGTTCTTGTGGCAACCTCATGAAAGACCGACCAGTTAGCTTCACCATCGTTTTGATGTCCACTGAAAACATTAAAAGAAGGCAAATCACTCCTTGGTGGCCCAGGGTGAGTGATTCTTCACTAAGTGATTTAAAAAGCTGCTATGGGGGTCTGGTTCAGAACATTAACATTTGAAAATCTCTTTTAGCATCTATTGTGACCAGAACTTGTTTACCCAGCAAACTCCATGGGAGAGACCATCAAGGAGAAAAGTCTTCAGAATCAAGAATAAACAGGTTTTTGGAGAATGTGGTTCCTTTTTCTTTTGGAAAAAAAAAAAGATTATCATTATTATTATTACCATCCCAACTCACCCTGTAATTGTTATTACAATGGCAATTTTATACTGCTTTAAAGTTAGGGAAGGCATGAGTTAAAGAGAGTTGGCTATCAGGTCATTAAGTGCCAAGTGCAAAGCTAGATCATTGTTTGGAGGGGTTGGTTGCTTGGTTTGTCTTGTTTTGCTGAACAGCACAGCATCAGGATCTCAGTCCCCCAAATAAGGATCTAACATGCTCTCCCTGAGAGGAAGCTCAGATTCTCAACTACTGGACCCCCAGGGAAGTCTCTAGATCTTATTAATAAAGCAGTTCTTTTGTCTATAGAGCTAGTGCTTCTGCTGCGCCTTGTTTCACTGGATTAGCATACGACAACCTCCATTTTATGTCACGCAGTTCTTACAGAAGTTCTTTAAATTGTGCGTTACTTATCCTTCTGTCTGATAGAACTGTCTGAGAACACACGCTCCCTTAAGTGGAAGGGTAAGTCAATCAATGACTTTTCATCTTATGTCAAGGGCAGCTACTTGCCAGGGCTGTAAACACACACACACACACAATCAAAACAAAAAACAGCACTGTGCACAGGACACATGAATCATCTCCTAAAATGAGGTAGGTAAGGAAGCCGACTTGCTCCCTTGAAGGATTATCCTTGGTTCTCTGCCAGCTCCCCCGATTGTCCAAGAGAATCAAGCCAGGGAGACACCCGTAGAACAGTGCTCTTAACCGCAACCTCCACCACCGTCTCCCTCTCAGCTTCCCTGCCCTGCAATTATCAGCATAACCAAATTGCCGAGCGAAGCTTTTTACAACCCACAGACACAGCCTGCGCCCCCCTCCTCCGCCTGGTCAGGCTGCTGCGCTCTGCATGGGCTGCGCCTGCATTCGCCCTGCTCCGGTCTCTGGGGCGTTCCTCTCTGGGATGCATTTTGCAGCATAAGCTATTCTCCTGCTCTGTGAAGCAAAGCCAAGAATTCAAGACAAGCCTGAAATTAGAGCTACCGCAGCACTGGGATTCAGAGAATCATAAAATCATAGAATTTTTTTTTTTTTAGTCGGAAGGGACCGTTGAGATCTTTTCAGCCTGCTGATTTTACAGGATGGGGAAGTGGAGGCGGGATTCAAGAAGGAGAATGTGAAGGAGAGCTGAGAACCAGAAGCCCTGGGGGTGGTGATGCTAAGTCATAGACCAAGAAGTGGGCTAGCCAGGTGGGAAGACTGAGGGAAAATGTGATAAATCTTAGAGCTTTCTAGTCCACCCCTGAGTCTTTAGAACTAGAACCTCGATCACTCTCTCCCTCAGCCAATCACATACCACGTGCCTTCACTTATGTGACATGGCCAAATGCTTACATCCTTTAGATCTGGGCAGAAAAGGGACATTTCCCTGCAAATCACAGCATATTAAGCTTCAGCTCATTTATTCATATTTTCAAGCAAAGCCAGAAAAGTAGTGAAAATGCTCTGGGCGGGGGGTAGTCTTTTGCTGTGCAAAGATATTTTGTAAAAATCCAAGGATCATCTGTACTATTTTTCTAGATTTCACATATATGTATTAATATATGATATTTGTTTTTCTCTTTTATGACTTACTTCACTCTCTAAAGCAATTATACACCAATAAATTTTTAAAATCCAATTAGGAAATTTAAAAAAATCCAAGGATCAATATGTTTTTCTTGCAACAAGGGACTGAAGTCAATTTCAGGGAATGTGAGTTAAAGCGAGAATGGCATCATTTCCAGATGTTAACTCTTGCTAAGGGCTGACTTCTACAGAAATGTCTTATTCCCACCCAAGGATTTCATTCTGCTTGTCTTCCTGCCTATTGAAAGATCGAGTCCAAGCTTTCAGGGGCCATAGGACGCTAAGAACCCATAGCTAGATCCTTGAGGCTATGAATAGTTTGCAAACTTTTGTGTGTTTGCATATTTTTTCAGAATCCCTAGCTTTCAGCATTTTCTCAGAGGGGTGTGTGATCCTCAAATTTAAAAACCATGAACCTAGATTGTTAGGACTGAAAGAGCTTGGGCTCAGCTTCCCTGTATTAGTTCTCTAGGGCTGCTATTTTGGGTTCTGGATCCAATTCCAATGTTGAGCAAGTCCCCCCTCCACATACTACCAAGCATGTGGAGGGGGACACCAACTGGGCATCCTAAAATTCATCTCAGTTCTGACCGTGTCTACCTGGAGATTCCATGGGTAAAGAGCTCAGTGCCACCCTCTACTTCTTCTGATGCCACTTGCAAACCCAGGTTGCACCTGGGCTTCTGACTGAAAAGTGAATGTGAAAGTCGCTTAGTCCTGTCTGACTCTTTGTGACCCCATGGACTATACAGTCCATGGAATTCTCCAGGCCAGAATACTGGAGTGGGCAGCCTTTCCCTTCTCCAGGGGATCTTCTCAACCCAGGGATTGAACCCAGGTCTCCCGCATTGCAGGCGATTCTTTACCAGCTGAGCCACAAGAGAGGCCAGGGCTTCTGAATGACTGGCTATAAATCAGAGGATGCCCACTCCTTGGGTTCAACTATTTGTTAGAGCAGCTCACAGAACTCAGGAATCCATTTGCTCACTAGGTTACCAGCTTGTTACAAAGGCGCATGGGGACAAGGATGACAGAGAGGCCACTTCTGCCTGAGGCCATGTGTTCAAGTGCTTCTAAATGCACAGCCCCTGGGTTCCCTCGCTCCACAGGGAGGCAGCATGTAGTGATGGGGAGAAAACCGGACCAGAAAATAAAGCATCTGTGTTCTGGATTCCAAACACAGCTCTGTGACTGTACTTCCCGGAGATGGGATATTTGAGGTGGGAAGAAACAGGTGCTCAGGGAGGGACAAGCCACTCTGTCACCAGCCGGAGGCGGCGCATTCAGATCTCAGGCCTGATGATAGGTCCCTGATTTCAGGAACTCATTCTTGCTTTTCTCGAGCTAAAGAGCTTCTGCCTCATGCTTGCGAACACTAACAAATGAAGCCAGTTGCAGCTGGCTGTGGATCACCTTGCGAGAGCAGGTTGACAGGGAGAACGATGCACTTGCAGGCGGCTGGCGAGTCTTTGGGGGAGCGTCTGTCATCGTCTTCGGGTGAGTGTCAGAGGGGTTTCAGGCTCCCTGTGACTGGCAGGAGAGAGCGGGGGAGATGGGTGAGTTCAAACCCGCTGACACTCTTCACGTGAAACTCTCAGCTTCCTCTGGCTCCTCTGAGTCTCAACAGAAACACATTTGCTGCGAGTTGAAGAGACTTTTAACGGTAACAATTGCATACTGCCAATTAGTGTTTTCTCTTTTTCCTGGAGGGTAGTCACTCTATACAACACCTCTATATTCCAGGCCACGTGATGGAGAAAGGGTAGCTGCCTTCTCTATATAGCAGTAGACATTGATGCCTATATAGAGCAGTTGTTCCTGCCTTCATTTCTCTGCGGATATTTTCTCTGCTCAAGGTGGTCTCGAGCCTTTTGGAAGATTCATTTGGGCTATTTGGGAGGCAGTGAGCAGAAATACATGCTCACTGCTGAGTCTCTGGTGAAGCTGCCCTTCTATTAGCGGGATGACCAGGTGAGAGGGCTGGCAGGGGTCTCAATTACTGGGAGATTTACCCTGAAGCACAGGCCATAACCCACTGACATGCAGAGTCCTTGCATTTTTCAGAGGACGGGAATTGACGGCACATGCAGGGCTGTGTAGAAATCCCAAGGCAGGGACCCATCCCTGTAAAATTTCTGCCTCCAAAGGTTTACCTACTGGCAACCCCCCAGAGGTGGGGTCCAGGGGGCTCTCCTTGAAGTGGAGCCTCTTTCTTAGAGGGCCTGTTTCCCTGTGATACTCAGAGGTGATGATGATACTATTTGTGAGTTGGGTACTAGGTCACAGTCCCCGCTTTCAGACACCATTTCTGCCAGCTTCCTCTATGACCTGCTCTTTGGCAAGACCGTAACACGAGCATTTCATGATTTCCATCCCGTTGGATGTGACAGTACCTGCTTATAACTCAGGTACCATCGTATCCATGCAATGCATTTTGAAATAATAAAATTTAGAGAAAAGAAGAAAAAAAGGCCATTTGAAGTCATTTCAATGAACTCTACACTTTTCTTCCCATCTCTGTTTATGAGAAAAACAAAATAGATTTTTTTTTCCAAGTGAGATGGAAAGAAACCTTAAAAGCCATCAGGAAGAGATTCTGCACCATGGAAAAGAGAAAAAACACCACGACGACCTAGGAGAAAGAACTTCTGGAAATGAAAGGAGGGGGGGGAAGCTATTCCAGGATCCATCTCCTGCCTCTGGCTCAGGACTCCTTTGGGTGGCTCTTGGCCCACATCCCACAGTGTAAACCAGAGATACTTTATCCTGCAGAGCAGTGCTAAACATTGAAGCTGCTGTGATTCCTTTAGTCCAGGAGTGAGATGGTGCCTATTGTATCTCTTCTGATAAAAGAGCAGGGTGCAAAATCCTTCTCCTGGTCATGCTTCCACCTCACCAAAAACATGGCTACTCTTGGAGAAGCATTCTGTGTTCTAAAAAGCTAATGGCCAGCTTCCCTGGTGGCCCAGTGGTATAAAGAATCTGCCTGCCAATGCAGGTGATTCAGGTTTGATCTCTGATCTGGGAAGATCCCACATGCCACAGAGCAACTAATCCAGTGCCACCACAACTATTTACCTGTGCCTTAGAGCCTGGGAGCTGCAACTACGGAGCCCACGTGCAGCTTTACTGAAGTCTGTGTGCCCTAGAGCCCGTGCTCTACAACAAGAGAAGCCACCGCAATGAGAAGCCCCCGCACCACAGCTAGAGAATAGCCCCTGCTCTTGACAACTTGCGAAAAGTTCAAATAGCAATGGAAACCCAACACAGCTAAAAATAAAGAACATAATGACAATTCAGAAAACTAAGATCATGGCATCTGGTCCTATCACTTCGTGGGAAATAGATGGGGAAACAGTGGAAACAGTGTCAGACTTTATATTTTGGGGCTCCAAAATCACTGCAGATGGTGACTGCAGCCATGAAATTAAAAGCTGCTTACTCCTTGGAAGGAAAGTTGACCAACCTAGATAGCATATTAAAAAGCAGAGATATTACTTTGCCAATAAAGGTCCGTCTAGTCAAGGCTATGGTTTTTCCAGTGATCATGTATGGATGTGAGAGTTGGACTATAAAGAAAGCTGAGTGCCAAAGAATTGATGCTTTTGAACTGTGGTGTTGGAGAAGACTCTTGCAAGTCCCTTGGGCTACAAGGAGATCCAACCAGTCCATCCTAAAGGAGATCAGTCCTGGGAGTTCATTGGAAGGAATGATGCTGAGGCTGAAACTCCAACACTTTGACCACCTCATGCGAAGAGTTGACTCATTGGAAAAGACCCTGATGCTGGGAGGGATTGGGGGCAGGTGGGGAAGGGGATGACAGAGGATGAGATGGCTGAATGGCATCACCGACTTGATGCACATGAGTTTGGGTGAACTCCGGGAGTTAGCAATGGACAGGAAGACCTGGTGTGCTGCAATTCTTGGGGTCACAAAGAGTAGGACACGACTGAGCGACTGAACTGAACTGAACTGAATGACAAAATCCCCTCCCTCAAGCTCTTGAGACACTGGCTAAAGGTCCTTTGTCTACTCTTCACTTTAATGAAAGAGCATTCAATTAGGAAGTCAAAAGTTTTGTTCTGCCACCAATGCATTTCAGGAAGGTATTAAATAACTTGGTTTTAAAGGATTTTTTTTTTTCCATTGTAAAAATTCCATGAATTTCCCTCTCTAATTAGCATTCTCCAGCCCCACTTTTCCACTCAATTCCATTTGCCCCTTTTCCATTCAGTTGCCCAGGGGCTGTGCCCTCGTTTGTCCTTTTTTCACGGGTCCTGCAGTGCATCTGTTCTTTTGGACGATGAGCCTGCCAGTCATTGACACCTAACAGCTTTTCTAAACACATCTTTGAGTGAAGGCTTTCATGACTGATCCTCGGAGGACATGGTTTCCAAGTCTCCTGGACCAGCACCCTCTGTCCTGGCCTCCAAACCACAGCCACACTGTTTTCCATTTCAGGATCACTGCAACTGCCCTCATGTATAAAAACTGATTGGAAGGACCTTGGTGGTCCAGGGGTTAAGACTTCACCTTTCCATGCCAGGAGTGTGGCTTCGATCTCTTGTTGGAGAGCTAAGATCCCACATGCCTCGATGCAAAAAGAAAAACAAAATATAAAATAGAAGCAATAATGTAACAAATTAAATAAAAACTTTTAAAATGGCCCACATAAAAAATAAATGGTGCATTAAAAAAATACTGATTGGAAAAAGACTTTGGAAGCAATCTGAGACCCTAGGACAACATATCTCTTGGACGCAACTACCAATGAAGGTTGAGAACCACAACCATTTTAAAGAAAGGAAGGAAATCATGGAGAAACCTTGGCAAAATGTCTAGATCTAGGAATGAGATAGGGATGCCAGATGGCACAGTGGTGGATATGAAAATATTGAGGATTAAGTCTTTCCTGGGCTCTCACTTATCTCTTATGGATGAAGGTAAAATATGAGGGCGCCAAAGTGCAGAGAGATTTCTGATCAATCCCCTGCGATGGTTTCTGAAAGAATAGGATGCTGCCATTGCCTTTTAGAACTGCTGCTTCCTTGCATGTTTGGATGGCCACAGGGGGCCTTCTGGACTTCAACTCCAGTGACCTGTCACGAAGCCTGGAATTTGCTGCTCTTGGGGTTCAGCGGTTGTCCTTGGGAAAGATGGAATAATTGATTTTCATGCTATGACTCTAGAACCAGGCTATATTCTTCTACAGAAAACCCTTACAGTATTCTGCTAAGTTGTGCCTACTTTTTACAAAGGAATGCAGTTTGATTGAAGAAATCCTAGAGAACAGGTATTAGCAAACTTCTCCTGTAAAGGTCTAGATATTAAATAATATAGGTGTTTGGGCCACCCAGTCTCTGTTGTAGCACAAAAGCAACCATAGATTATGTGGCAACAAATGAGCCTTACTGTATTCCCATAAAACTTTATTTATGGGCATTGGTAGTTGAAGGTCATAAACTTTCCATATATCCTAATATGTTTTGATTTCTTTAAGAAAAACATTTTAAAATATGAGGGACTTCCCTGGTGGTCTAGTGGTTAAGAATCCACCTGCTAATGCAAGGAACACTGGCTGATCCCTGAAGATCCCACCTGCAGTGGGGAAACTAAGCCCATGTTTATGGCAACTACTGAGCCCACGATCCAGAGCCCGTGCTCTGCAACAAGAGAAGCCGCTGCAATGAGAAGGCTGAGCACCGGGACTAGAGAAAGCCCACACGCAGCCATGAAGAGCCCCAAATTAATCAATTACAAATAAAAACAAAATAAAAGAGTCATTCTGCTCACTGGCCATACAAGAATCAGGCAGCAGAGCAGACTTAGCCAACGGGCCGACCGACGCTGGCTGTAGAAGAAAGCTATTTATGGTGGGCATCTGTTCTTTCTAGCACTGAGTAGGTAGTGACACCCGCTCTCTCCCTGACAGCCAAGGTAGGGTGTCTCTTCAAATCTGTGAGGCTAAATAAATGAGGGCAGGCCCCTCTTAGCATCTAGAATGCAGTGCGTGTACACTGGTGTGATTTCACGTATCAGATGCCTGCACGAAAAACACTGTCATGCCATTAATAACCTTCGGAGGAACACCTTGAAACTTGACTTGCCGAGGGCACGTGGCAAATGGGCTCTAATAGCTTTTATTTCTCATTCTTGTCACCTCAGATCTAATCAGCTGTTTTGTCATTTTTAATTCCTATTTGGCAGGATTCTCCTACTCCCTCGGTACAGGCTCAGAGGAGAACTAAGCCCGCAGGCCTCTAGGAGCGGGGAGTAGGTGGGGGTGATGGAAGGCTGAGTAAATGAGGACCTTCAACCCTGGCCGATTCAGGAGGACCCAGGAAGGAACCCAAATTGCTGAATGACCCCCCGTCCACCCTCTGCCTCTCTTCTGGGATTCACACATCCTGACACTGCTTTCTCTGGGGAAAAAGATCTTTCACTTCTCAATGAGGAATGAGATTCAAGTCTCGTATCATTCTGGGTTGGCTAGGAAGAAGATGAAGGTCTGACTTAGAGGCCTCTTAAATGGGTGGCATTTCATTACACAGAGCAGTTTAGCTGTGGTTCAGCTCCTCTACATAGAAACACTGCCTGCCCCCATCTGGCCCAAGCAACCAAAGGCCACCCTTGGGGTGAGCCTATCTTCCTTGGAAGGCAGTAAGGAATTGTGAATAATGGAAAATATAATCCATTCCATTAAAATAAAACTACAATGAACGGCGTGATAATTAAAAATCAATAAATAAAACTCATAAAAGCTATTTTCTAGTGTTTGCATGGTGCTAATTATCCTACCTATATTAGCGTATTTAACCTTTACTCCGACTCAAGATCATTATGTTCATTTTGTAAATCAGGGGAAAACTGTCAGAAGGCACGTTGTTTCTTAAGGTCCTCAGCTGGTAAGTAGCAGAGCAGTTTACCAGTGCAGATGTATCTTGCTTCGGAGTCTATAATCTTATTTACCTTCTCGGTACCTGTGCATCTTTGCTAAATCATTTTACCTCTCGGAGCCTCACTCCCCTCAGCACTGAAATGAACTCAAGAGGATGAAATCTCTAACCTCCTACATCAAAATTCTGACTATCATTTTCACCTCTCCACCTGCAGGAGGGAACAAAAGTAGACACATGAAGGCAAACACGAACTTAGTGAAAAATTAAAAGTAAATTTCCAGGGTATATCTTTGAGTCGGTACGATCTGTGTGCTGCGCTTAGTCACTCAGATGCGTCCTACTCTTCTGACCCCATGGACTGCAGCCTGCGAGGCTCCTCTGTCCATGGGGATTCTCCAGGCAAGAAAGAATACTGGAGTGGGTATCTTTCCAACCCAGGGATCAAACCCGTCTCCCACCCTGCAAGCGGATCCTTTACCGACAGCCACAAGGCAAGCCCACAAACTGCTACTGGTTTAGACACTAAGTCATGTCCAACTCTTACGACCCCATGGATGGAGCCTGTCCGGCTCCTCCGGTCCATGGGATTTCCCAGGCAGGAGTACTGGAGTGGGTAGCCATTATACATATCTTCTCTTTTAAAAATTTTTGCTGGAGCATAGTTGCTTTACAATGTTGCATTAGTTTTTACTGTACAGCAAGGTGAATCAGCCATACATCTACACCCTCTTTTGGATTTCCTTCCCATTTAGGTCACCACAGAGCACTGAGTTTCCCATGCTATAATGCAAGTTCTCATTAGTTATCTATTTTATCCACAGTGTCAACAGTGTGTATATGTCAGTCCAAGTCTCCCAATGTATTCCATCTATTCCTTCCTCCCTTGCTCTCCATACTTTCGTTCTGTGCATCTGTGTCTCTATTTATGCTTTGCAACGAGGATTGTCTATATCAAGTTTTCCAGATTCCACACGTGGTGGGTTAGTTGCTAAGTTGTGTCCAAGTCTCTGTGACCCCATGGACTGTAGCCCACCCGGCAGCTCTGTCCATGTAATTCTTCAGGCAAGAACTAGAGTGGGTTGCTCTTTCCTTCTCCAGGGGGTCTTCCTGACCCAGGGATCAAATCCACATCTGCAGCATTACAAGCAAATTCGTTACTGACTCAGCTGCCAGGGAAGCCCACATATATGCGTTCACGTGTAGTATTTGTTTTTCTATTTCTGAATACCTTGTTAATATAACACTGTAATGCAAGTAAGTAACAGTCTGAAAATAGTACCCATCCTCTGCTGGACTCAGTAAGGAAATGAAAAAGAGACCTGTTCTGATCTGACCTGCAAAAAAAAAAAAAACATATAAACTATTTTGAAGGTATAAGATATGAATCAGAGCAAAGAGCTTTCCATTCAAAAAGTCACGATTCTGAATTATTTTTTTAAAAGCATTATGCTTATCATAGTATTTTTCCTAAGATGAACAAGACTTGCTAACAAGATCTTCCAGGGAGGATTGAAGCTCTAGGCACTTTGGAGGCTAGCAGAAACTCTGATTCCTTTAACTGAGGGGTATTGCTGTTTAACTCTGAAACCCAAAGCAGCCAATTAACTAAAGCTCCCATTCCTGGAATGTTCCAGTATTGAGCGTTAGAGACAGAGGAAAGGATCAGGTCCGGGATAAGAAAATTCAAGGCCTTCCCCTGAACGCTTCCTGACCAGAGATGGGAGCAATTTCCTTCCAGCCAATTAAACTCAGAACACTAGGATCTATCACAGCAGGGAGATGGGGAATTGGCTAACCTCCAACCTGTGATGCTAGCCAATCAGATCACAGGGAGAAACCAGCACTGACCTCCCAATAGGACACGAGCTATGGCCTTAAAAAAAAGAGTCAAGAGCAAATATCTGGAAGAAGGCAGATTTCCTTCTTTGTCTTACAGACTCTACCAAGTGACCTGCTCCAACTTCATTTGTATGCTTCATTTTGGTCTTTCAAATATTGATTTTTACAATATTCTTCAAGAGAAAGCCACTTGGGGACCTTTAAGTTGGGGTCTTCAAATGGTGCATGCCCAGATGTGTTTATTACAGGATGGAAATATGGACTTTTCCCTCTCCTCTTTCCCCTCTATCTAAGTATCTCTTTATTCATTACTTTAATTACCTAATCGTAAATTTCTTCAGGGGGTTACTTAGAAAGAAAATTAGCATCAAAGCTTGGCAGTAAATTCAGGGTCTTTTGGAGACAGTCCAAGCTGTTTCACCTGTGATTAATTAGATGATTTTTTTCCCCCTTTAAGTGCCAGAAGGCTGTTGAGGTCTTTAAGCAGTTACATGACTGCTGGCACTGGTACAATTATGATTGATGCATGCGTCTGGAGTCTCTACAGCCCGGCTTTTGTTGATGGTGCATGTGTGTGTGTGTGAGAGAGAGAGAGACAGAGGCAGAGACAGAGAGACAGAGATAGAAGGACAGAGACTGACTTGGGAAGCACTAGCTTGGAAAACTCCAAAGGTTTCCAAAACCAGGGAGGTGCTTTTATTTTTTTTTTTTAATATGCTTGCGAGCACAAGTCTAGAAGCTCCAGGCCAGGATCTTTTTATCAAACTGTCTCAGCAATTTCAGAAATATTGCTTGAGCAGGCCTCTTCCTTACCATGAGCCACACAGTCTTCATGGAGACTTTGCATAAGCTCTTTATGCTGTGCACCAAGGAATGCGTATTTTCAACAAGCCTTTTGCCATATATAAAGCAGAACAGTCACACCTGTTTTCATATTTCACCCTGGTGAAATTCAACTGGGGGAGAATGTAGTCTATTTGCAAAATTCATCCTGTATAAAATTACCTCCCTAAATTGACATAAAATCAACATAACCTCTTAGTATATTTAGACAAAAGGGAATCTTTCTCAGTTACCATGAACATGCTTTCAAGGATGCAACAGAGATACAGAAACTCGATGACTGCTTGATTGAGAGTGCAAGATTGTCATTTTTTCTTTATACTCTGTATATGAGGGAGAGAAATGATCCTTCAAACTATCTGACTCAAAGTAGCAGAAAGTTCAGTGTTGGCCAACTTTTGCTGGTGTCTATGTAATCTTACAAATGCCTCAGCACCTGAATTGAAGATCATCTGACATTTTCTCCACTGTCCCTAATGCCCATGACAATGTTTATACAGTAAATTTAACATCTGCCACTCACCTGCCCTCTGAGGACTAACAGGAATGTTGGCCACATGAATTGGCAGAGATTTTCTGCCCAGAACAGGGGTGGGCCAACTCTTCGTAAAGAGCCAACTCTTTATTTCAGGCATGCAGGACACAAGATCTCCGTCACAACTTCTCAACCCCATGACTGTAGCAAGAAGGCCACCGAATTAAGAGATCAGCAAATGGACATGCTGAGTTCTAAAAAATGCATTTGCTGCCCCTTGACCTGGAGTGCTGCTTCTCAGACTTTCACAGGCTCATGGAACGACTAGGAATCTTGGTAAACTGCATGTTCTGGGACTTCCCTGGTGACCCAGTGATTAAGAACCCACATTGCAATGCAGGGGATATGAGCTTGATCCCCAACTGGGGATCCCACTAGCCATGGAGCAACTGATAAGCCTGCACACCATTAGAAAGTCCACGCACTGCAATGAAGATCCCGCGTAATCTAACAAAGACCCGGAGTGCCACAACTAAGACCCCACGCAGCCAAATAAATAAATAAATAAATAAAATGCAGATTCTGATTCAGCTGGTCAGGAGTGCGCCTGGGATCTGCCTTCCTGACCCTCCAACCAGACGGTGGTCTTGATGCTGATCTGAGGACCTCAATTTGAGCAGCGATCTTATAGTGTCTCCTTGGAACACGCCCTTCCTTTGTGTCCTGGGCATTTCCAAATACGCTGAGGCTCAGAGAAAAGAGCTGGGCTCTGGGTTCATTAGGAAGATGGCTGTAGGACCAGTATTAGTTTTATACTCTTCAAATCCAGACGCTTCGAAGATGCCTTCAGCCCGTGCGAGAGCCCGGATTTTCCTCTCCTAAATATCCCCTTCCTTGTTTTTCACCTTCTGGGCTGGTTGTTTAAGGTCTCGTGTTCTTGAATGGACAGATGGCTTGGCCTCAGTGCAGCTGCATGCAGCGCGCATCGGGGTCCTCTGAACCTGACTGCCAGCACCTTTCCAGCCCCCGCGTGGCAGGATCTAATGGCCACGCACAGGGCCCTCTGGCCCCTGCCTAATTGGCTGAGATGCAAAAGCTAATGTAGGTTGAGAGACCAATTAACTGGGCTTGTTTCTCCTGCCGCCGCATCTGCACATCAATTATGCTAAACAGCATGCTGTATTAAGACGTTTCCCTGTCACTAGTATTTGCTGTGGGACACTCGGAACAGGGCAGAGAGAGACCGCCTCTTACAACCTGCCTGAGGGATTTTTCTCTCTGTTAGCACAGACAGCTGGCAATAGGGAGCCCAGGCCTCGAACTGGGAAACCCACAACGCAGGACACATCTGACACTAACTGGTTACCTCCTCTGGGCCTCAGTCTCTATAGATTGTGGGGACGACGGTTCAAGAAGCCAGCCAATAGGTTGGGCGAGGGATGCTGATAACCCTGGTATGCCACCTGCTGATTCCACTAAGAAACAGAAACCCCAAGGCTTCTGGATGCTCAAAGGATACGTTCCCTAAAACTTGAAAAAAAAATCCATAACTGAACTGTTGGGAGGGGGAATGTCGTATTTTCTGCTACAGGTTGAGTCGTTTGTTTGCTTTGACTTCATATAGTTTTATTTCGCCAAATGCAGTTGGTGGACTGGGTTCCTGCATCTTCACCGACAGCTGTGGCATCTCCACCCTTGGTGTTTCTGGAATAAATTACTTGAGCTCTGTGCTTTGAAAGCAGTGTACTAAGTCCTTTACTAAGGAGTTCCTGAGGGCTGCCCTGGCCAGGGAACTAGGGTTTCTCAGTCTCTCAGAAACGACAGCTGGAGTTAGAAGCTTATAGTTGGGAACTTCTTTCCAGGGTGTCATATGTTGCTTTGTCAAAGAAGAGTAGGTTATTGAGCTCGTTTCCAACTTTGCCTCTGGAACACTTCTTTTTAGGCTTGCCCCGAGATTTGTTCACTGGAACTTTGTCTTGCCTGGCTGATTTTCTGGCATCTTTCTTCTTGTCCTCCTTGGGTGGCAGAGTGAAGTTGGGAGAGCAGCTGTTACCGCTGTCGCCTCACTAAGGTGTCAGACAGAAAAAAAGCTGTTTCTTTTAAAAGCGTATTTTTGATTTAACTGCACCAGGTCTTAGCTGCAGCATGCAGGATCTAGTTCCTTGACCAGGAATTGAACCCAGTTCTCTTGCATTGTGAGTGTGGAGTCTTAGCCACTGGACCACTAGGGAGGTCCCTAGCAAGGGCTGCTTTTGTATTCCATTCCTCCCTCCTTTGAAGCTTCTCTCTGAGAATGCATTTCTTGATCTTTTACAACAGCACTTTGGTTTCTAAGATGCCCAGTTCATTTTGAGGAAGCTTACCAACTTTAAGACATGATGCAGTCTACAGTTGAGTTGGGGAGGCTGGACTAATGAAACATCTACTCGTTTACTCAATCATTCAGCAAATATTTGTTAATCACCCAGTAGACTCCAGGCAGTCCGCTGGGCTAGAAGCCCTTTTTTAAACTCTAAGTTTATTTCACAACAGAATGGGAAAGACTAGAGATCTCTCCAAGAAAATCAGAGATACCAAGGTAACATTTCATGCAAAGACGGGCTTGATAAAGGAGAGAAATGGTATGGACCTAAGAGAAGCAGAAGATATGAAGTAGAGGTGGCAAGAATACACAGAAGAATTGTACAAAGAAGAGCTTCACAAGCAAGATAATCACGATGGTGTGATCACTCACCAAGAGCCAGACATCCTGGAATGCGAAGTCAGGTGGGCCTTAGAAAGCATCACTATGAACAAAGCTAGTGGAGGTGACGGAATTCCAGTTGAGCTATTTCAAATCCTGAAAGATGATGCTGTGACTAAGTGCTGCACTCAATATGCCAGCAAATTAGAAAACGCAGCAGTGGAAAAGGTCAGTTTTCATCCTAATCCCAAAGAAAGGCAATGCCAAAGAATGCTCAAACTACCGCACAATTGCACTCATCTCACATGCTAGTAAAGTAATGCTCAAAATTCTCCAAGCCAGGCTTCAGCAATATGTGAACTGTGAACTTCCAGATGTTCAAGCTGGTTTTAGGAAAGGCAGAGGAACCAGAGGTCAAATTGCCAACATCTGCTGGATCATCAAAAAAGCAAGAGAGTTCCAGAAAAACATCTATTTCTGCTTTATTGACTATGCCAAAGCCTTTGACTGTGTGGTTCACAACAAACTGTAGAAAATTCTGAAAGAGATGGGAATACCAGACCACCTGACCTGTCTCTTGAGAAACCTGGATGCACGTCAGGAAGCAACAGTTAGAACTGGACATGGAACAACAGACTGGTTCCAAATAGGAAAAGGAGTACGTCAAGGCTGTATATTGTCACCCTGCTTATTTAACTTCTATGCAGAGTACATCATGAGAAACGCTAGGCCTGAAGAAGCACAAGCTGGAATCAAGATTGCCAGGAGAAATATCAATAACCTCAGATATGCAGATGACACCACCCTTATGGCAGAAAGTGAAGAGGAACTAAAAAACCTCTTGATGAAAGTGAAAGTGGAGAGTGAAAAAGTTGGCTTAAAGCTCAACATTCAGAAAACAAAGATCATGGCATCTGGTCCCATCACTTCGTGGCAAATAGATGGGTAAACAGTGGAAACAGTGTCAGACTTTACTTTTTGGGCTCCAAAATCACTGCAGATGGTGATTGCAGCCGTGAAATTAAAAGGTGCTTACTCCTTGGAAGGAAAGTTATGACCAACCTAGATAGCATATTAAAAAGCAGAGATATTAGTTTGCCAACAAAGGTCCATCTAGTCAAGGCTATGGTTTTTCCAGTGACCATGTATGGATGTGAGAGTTGGACTGTAAAGAAGGCTGAGCGCCGAAGAATTGATGCTTTTGAACTGTGGTGTTGGAGAAGACTCTTGCAAGTCCCTTGGACTGTAAGGAGATTCAACCAGTTCATCCTAAAGGAGATCAGTCCTGGGTGTTCATTGGAAGGAATGATGCTAAAGCTGAAACTCCAACACTTTGGTCACCTCATGCGAAGAATTGAATCATTGGAAAAGACTCTGATGCTGGGAGGGATTGAGGGCAGGAGGAGAAGGGGACAACAGAGGATGAGATGGCTGCATGGCATCACTGACTCGATGCACATGAGTTTGAATGAACTCTGGAAGTTGGTGATGGACAGGGAGGCCTGGCGTGCTGCGATTCATGGAGTCGCAAAGAGTCGGACATGACTGAGTGACTGAACTGAACTGAACTGAAGTTTATTTCTAGATAGAAAAGTGGGTAGACAAATGAGTAATAGTAATTCTGGGTAAGATGTGCTATTATATCTATGACAGTACAGATGCTAAAGGGGGCCTGATACAGATAAAAAACACCAAACAATAAAATTATGTCTGTGTATTAGAGCATTAAACAATAATGTATCCTTAGAGTATAGTGTTTTGCCCCCTTCCTTGTGATGCTTATTTCAAAAACCTGCCACTCTCCTTAATTGTTTGGAACTTTAAGAGAAAATAAGGCATAAGCTCCCTCAGTTTCCAGCATCCAGAAGCTATTTATATTTGCATGTATTCTCATATCCATATTTCTGGTCTTACAGAAAGAGATGTCGTTTCTTGCATTTAGTCCATTCCCTCTTTAAGATCTAGGCTCTTGACTGACTCTGCCAGCAGTCCCCAACTTTTTTTGCACCAGGGACCCGTTTTCTGGAAGACAATTTTCCGTTGCCTGAGGGTGGGGCGTGGTTTGGGGATGATTCAAGTGCATAACATTTATTTCTATTACTATTATTATTACACGAGATCATTAAGCATTGAATCCCAGAGGTTAGGGGACCCTGATCTAGACCTTACTGCATCTCTGTTCTCTTTCTCCCTCCCAAGTTGCCAACTTTGTCCCCATCGATCCCTTATGCATAGCATTCAATTGTGACCCAGTCTGTGGTCCATCTTAAAAATAAAGTCCTCCCTTGACCCTACAATGTACTAACTACTTAGTGCTTAGGTTTGGAAGAGCAAATAGTTTTTTTTACCATGTGTGTTGTCTACAGTCTAATTGGGAATGACTTTCCCTAACTTCCAAGCCTAGAATTCCTTCTTTGTTGTTTTCTGTTATTTCTACTTTTTGCTCACTTGTTCTTCAAACGTCTGCAGTCTACGTTTGACTTCCTCTTTTCTGATCATGGGCCTGATATTTTATTCTTTAATTAATTAAATTGGATAATTATTACTTTACAGTATTGTGATGGCCTGGTATTTTATTTAAATATCTGTTCAATTCTATGACTTGTCTCACTTTGCTTCTTCCTAGATCTCTGCTGCTTCACTGACCAGCCTTCTCCTGTCATCTGTGGAGTATTGATTCTCTTCAAGTGCCTTTTCCTGTTGTTTCCTATGACTGCTTCTTTCCTGAACTCTTCTCATTCACAGCATCTCCGGGTGATACCTTCTTATCACCTGCTGTCACTTACCACCATGTTCTTCCTTTCAAAATATATTCAAGTTAACTCTTCTCCTCTGAGAGCTAGTTCCATTTACCTGCTTCTTAGGCTTCTCAGCTTGCTCCAAAGTCATCAATTTCCCACCAAAATCTGCTATGCCTTCTGTGTTGAGGAATGGCAGAATTATAAAAAACTTGGATGTTATCATCTACTCTTATCTTTTTCTCACCCTGACACCCCATAAATCAATAAATCCTCCCAGTTCTATTTCTTGAGCATCCGTTAGATCTGTCCTCTCTTCCCACTTATCTTGCCTTAATTCAGGTCTCATCTTTTATTTGGATAAAAGCAATTATATTACTATCTGATGTCTTTGCCCTTGATAGGATCTCTGATTTTATACCCTTTCAGTCTATCCAACACACTGTGGCCAGGGTCACCTTTCCAAAATATGAATTTGATTGAAAACAAAAGCACACGTGAAAAATTCTGCAGTGAGCTATGACCTGTGGTGCTCATCAAGGTATAGAGGAGAGATTCAACCAAGCCATCTGAGCAGCTGCTAGGAAGGGGGGAATAGAGGGTTAATTAAGGATGTTAAATTCTAGGCTCCTATTTCTGCCCTCTGCCCTCACCCAGGATTGTGCTGGTAGGTGCTTAACAACCAACTCTCACAAAATAAACAAACCCCTTATTTGTAGAGTGTACTGGGTTCTGTGGTGCAAATACTACCACTAGGGCCCGTTTCAAGCAACTGTCACCTGAGTTTGGAAGACATTTGCAATTGACTATCACAACTTTTGTTCTCTTTCCTCATACTGAGTATTTCTACAGTAGGATCTAGGCTAAAAAGAAAAAAAAAAAAAAATTCCCTGACCACCTCTGGTCCATTGTAGGGGAACTTTCTGGCAAGCTTCACCTGGAGTCAGCTGAGCAGTGGATGAGCAGAGACTTACTGGAGACTGCACTGGACTTCACAGAAACTGAAACACAAATTGACGAGATGCTTGGGCTCTGGAAGCAGAAGATGCGGTGGAGTTGATGCTGACAGCCTCCTGTGCAGCTGTGGAGGCCCACTACTCTGCACAGAAGACCAGGAGGCTCCAGAAAGCACAGCCCTTGCTCTGTGCCCAGCCTGCCTGGAGCCTGCCCTTGGGCTGAGTCTCCAGCACACTGAGGCCCTGTGGCCAGCCTGCCTGGAGCCCACCCTCCTGGGTGACACTGCCTCTGCTCCCCAGAGCAACACACAGATAACTTTTTTCCCGCATAACTGTGACCGAATGGATTACTCCTTTCTGCACAAGACTGTATGTCATTGTCAACATCAAAAACTTCCCCCGCTTCGCTCTGGCAGCACCTGCCTTATTGATTGGGTGCCTTCTGAACAACTCACTCACACAAAGCAATTAAACCTGTCTGACTTCAAAAGTAAGGTAAGACAAGCCACGTCGAGCGGTGCCGCACTCACCTAATATGATTATTTCTCTTCTTCCTGGTGATAATAGAATTATGCAAAAGCGGCCTTGACCCAGTAAGGATTTTTCTCTTCAGAATCAAATCTCCACTTCCCCCCTCAACTCCCAGCCCTCCCAGCCCCCCTCCTTTCTTGTTGCCTGGCCACTCCCCAGGCACTGCTGTCCTTCTTTGTGTTCCAGCCCGCGAATCTAAGAGTTTCTGGCCTGTGAAGCAGCACAAACTGATGACAATGTGGCCAGATGCCTCTAGCAGGTAAATGATGAAGCAAAAGCATCCATCTCTGGCTATTAATTCATTCTGAAAAGTTTATTGATCGCCTCTGGTGTGACTGCTCAGGTGACTAGATTTCATTTAAGGAGTGAGGCTTTTTCCAGCTATTTCAGAATTCCCCTGTTTGTCATTATCCTCAAATTGTCTGGATTCTGGGCAGAGGGAGGCTCTGTCCGTGGGCTCTAGTAATGGGAAGGGTAACAGCCGTATGAGCCTTTGTATGGCAATGCTGGTTGATATATCATTAAAACAGTTCCCTTAAGGGGCTTCCCTGATGGTCCAGTAGTTAAGATTTTGAGCTTCCTGTGTAAGGGACCACAAGTTTGATCTCTGGTCAGGGAACTAAGATCCTGTGTACACATAGCGTGATCTAAAAATCGAACTCCCCCAGACTTCCATGATGGTTGGTAAATAGTCATTGCCATAAGTCAGGGGTCCCCAATCCCTGGAGACTGGGTCCATGGCCTGCTGGGAGCCCAGCCACACAGCAGGAGGTGAGCAGCAGGCAAGCAAGTGAAGCCTCGTCTGCCTCTCCCTGTCCCTCCCCATCTCTTGCTTCACCTCCTGAACCTTCCTTCCCTACACCCAACCCCCACCACCCTCTGTCCCTGTAAAAATTTTGGAAAAATCAACTTAGTCAGCTGATGTCCTCATATGTAGCCTCTCTAGTGATAGCAGATCCAAACACCAAACAGGAAAAAGTCCCTGTGCATAATCCACTGGCCCCTCAGAAGAACTGTTCAACTACTAAGGAGACCTTTTCTGTTCAAAATAATGGAGCAGTCCCTGCTAGGGTAGAAGACAGCCAGATACAGGGAGACTCAGGAGCTTGGTCCTCTCCTGGATGCAAAGGCACTAGCCTGGGCTACTTGCAGCCCTCCTCAGTCACCATGGAGAGATCGACAACCTGGCAAGTCCCAGAGGAGACGCAGGCAGTAGAAACAGGAAATATAATTTCCTGGCTCCTGTAATAGATTACCTTAAGCCACATTTTAAGAAAGGGCATAGAAAGAGGAATCATATAAGAACTCCAGAAGCAAATAAACAATGTTATGGAATACACTGTATATGCTCCCTCCCTACAGACAGCATCCACTGATAACAGAAGCCACTGAGCCACGATCTCTGCCAGGGAAGCCCTTCATAAGGATGCCAGTGCACACACCAAGAGGGCCTTTTCCTACCTAACTCCTTCCAAATGTAACTCCTCAAATGTCAGATAGTTTGGGAATTCAAGAATAGTTGATTGGCATCCATCGACCCTGCCCCCAAGTCACACTTTCACTCAGGCCCTGCATAGCACTGCTTTGGGCCAGAGTTATTTGCTTTCCAGCCAAAATCAGCTAGGACTTTTGCTTCTGTCATTAGAGTCAATGGGTGTTCTGGGGAGGCCCTCTCACTGCAGAACAAATACACCCTGCAGAGGAAATGTGCTTTGAGGCATCGCTAGCTGCCTCTCTTTGCAAGTGACTGAGAAGGGGTGGCCTTACATACATTTTAATGTTTGGAATTCAATAGTGAAGCCATCTTATCCTGGACTTTTCTTTGTTGGACTATATTTGTTCCCTGTTAGAATTCAAAGGGCATTTCCCACAGAAATTGAGCAAACAATTCCGAGATTTGTTGAAACCACAAAAGAATGTAAATTGGTGCAGAAACTATTTCATTAGTTGATTGTTATTGGCCTTAAAAATTTTTTTACATGCTTCTCCTCTTTTTGATTAATCAAACTTTTTTTTCCCATTTTTCTCTTTTCTCGTTCATTATGCATTCCTTGTATTATTCTCTTAGTATTTATCCAAGAAATTATGATGTGCATCTCTCACTTAATAAAGTTACTAAAAAGTAGTATTTTCACCACTGTTTTCTATCAATTTCCAGCAAGACACAAATGTTAGCTATCTTAAATTCCATTTATTTCTCTCCCATGTTTATTTTAAATCCCACAAAATGATATTACTATGCAAGGAGATCCAACTAGTCCATCCTAAAGGAGATCAGTCCTGAGTGTTCATTGGAAGGACTGATGTTGAAGCTGAAACTCCAATACTTTGGCCACCTGATATGAAGAGCTGACTCATTTGAAAAGACCCTGATGCTGGGAAAGATTGAGGGCAAGAGGAGAAGGGGACAATAGAGGATGAGATGGTTGGATGGCATCACCATCTCAATGGACATGGGTTTGGGTGGACTCCGGGAGTTGGTGATGGACAGGGAGGCCTGGCGTGCTGCGGTTCATGGGGTCACAAAGAGGCAGACATGACTGAGCGAGTGAACTGAACTGAACTGATTGTTTAAAAAAAACTATGTTAACTTGCATTTATCTATATATTTACCTTTTTCTGCTCTCTTCATTATTTACTGCATTTCCATTTATGAATCTTTTCTTTTTGTCTAAATAATTCCTTTTAGTACTTCTTTTAAAATATTAGTCTGAAGGTGATAAATTCTTTCACTTTCTGTCTGTCTGGTAATTTTTATATTTTGCATTTGTCTATAAATTATCATTCTGGGCATAAAATGATAGCTCTTTAGCTTTCTTATTTTTAGAATTTTAAATGTGGTATTTCCCTGCTTCATTGTTTCTGTAGAAAAGTCATCTTTCAATCCTGTTGTAACTTTTTGGGATATAATGTGTCTTTAAAAAAAAAAAAAACAAACTCCAGATGCCCTTAAAATATTCTAGCTTAGTTTAATTTGAAGGTTTTTTTACTATGAGGTGTTTAGGAATTTTTTTCATTAGTCATGGTTGGGGTTCACAGAGACTTAAATGTATGTGTTGATGTCTTCAGATTCTCAGTATTTCCTCAAATATTTTTCTCTGTCCCACATGCTCATTCTTTCTCTCTCTCTTATTTTTCTTGGACTTTAAGTACATTTTTGCACCTTATTTCCATGTCTCATATGTCTCCTAAACACATTTATGCATGTTTTTCTTTTCCAGGATTTACTCTGTACTTTTTTTTTTCTGCTAACCTGTTTTCCAATTCACTAATTTTACCTTTCTCTCCACTCAAACAGCTGTTAACCCAACTCTGATATTTATAATTTTATTTCTTGTACTTTTAAAATACTTTTTTGATAGATTATCATTCTCTGGTAAATTTCTCCTGTTTGTTTTCGGGTCTGTGGAGAAGTTTCAACTCTTATTAAGCAGCAGGGTGGAGACCCCCCAGGGAAGAAAGACAGGGCCTCTTCCCTCTCTACAAGTCTTTTCCACCGTGATAAACTTTCAACCGTAAGGCATTTTCCAGCAGAGTCCTGCCTCTCAAAGGATGTTTGCACAGAAATGAGAGAGCTGGAGGAACCACAGGCAGTAGGGCACTTGTTCTTCAAAGAGCTGTGTGTTCGGACACCTTGTAGACATCAGCTAGACCCCACAGCAAGCAAGCACGAGGACCTGAAACACCCACTGAGGACCACCAGAGTCTCTTTCACTTTAGCACATTTCTGAGGGTGGAGGGGGGGTGGTTGGATGCAGAATGAGGCACACAGAGCTGGAAACCATCGGGCTACTTGAGAAGTCACACCACGTTCAGACTGAGAGCTATGATTCCCTTGAAGATAGGCACATAGCTTGGATTTCCTGCCATCAGGCTCTGCTCCAGAGCCTCAATGATGGTTGACTCCATGTCCTGGTAGGTGTCCCCTTGGGTGGCCAGCAGTGTGCCAGTGCAGTCATTCTTGATGCCTGGGAATTTGCTGATCAAAGTTGAAACTTCCAGGCAGAGCGCAGAGGGTTTGCTAATTTAATGACTTCTGCAAGGGTGGCAGTGCGATACTGTGCCCACCTGCATCTTTACCATGGAGACTTCCAGAACGGGAAGTGGAGCTGTTCATCCTCCCTGGTGGTCTTCTCGGCACCCTGTTTGTGCTCCTTGGTGCTCCAGGACGAGACGTGCTTCTGCGTGGTGGCCGATTAGGGTCCCCACCCCCACTTGCTGTCACCCTCTTTCTATATGATTTTGAATTTTGGCAACATCATTGAAATATGCTTCCATGGTAACACAGACGATGGCTACAGTATTTGCGCCTAACAGCCACTTCTTTGCCGTAGGCTCACCTAGATGTTGCTCCAGATCCCAGAAGACCTCCTCCAGGTAACTGCTGCAGCCTCCTTGCAACAATGTTGTCTAATACCCCCTCCATATTTGGTTCACTCTTCCATTTCATTTTTTTAAGTTAATTTATTTTAATTAGAGGATAATTACTTTACAATACTGTGGTTTTTGCCATACATCGACATCAATCAGCCACGGGTGCACATGGATCCCCCCATCCTGAAGCCCCCTCCCACCTCCGTCCCCACCCCATCCCTCTGGGTTGTCGCAGTGCACCGGCTTTGAGTGCCCTGCTTCATGCATCAATCTTGGACTGGTCATCTGTTTTACACATGGTAATATGCATGTTTCAATGCTAGAAAGATGGGAATATATTCATGGCAGCAAAAGAGACACAGATATAAAGAACAGACTTTGGACTCTGTGGGAGAAGATGAGGGTGGGATGATTTGAGAGAATAGCCTCCATTTCATTTAAAAATACTTCCTCTTTAAGCTGACCCAGGGTTCCATAAAGGTCTGGCAGTTATGACGATTGCTGTCATATCCTGAACATAACATAACCCGTAACAGTGTGGGTATTGCCAGTATTTCAGATGTTCTATCTACAACCGAGTTTCATCTCTATAAGAGTCAAATTCATAGAGTCAGAAAGTACATTGGTAGATGCCAGGGGCTGGGATGGGGGTGGGGGGTGGGGAGTTAGTGTTTAATGGGGACAGAGTCTCAGTTCAGGAAGGTGGAAGTCAGGAAATGGATGACCACGAAAGCTGCACAACAATGCAAATGTACTTTAGTCTCCTGAACCGTACAGTTAAACATGGTTAAAATAGTACATTTTATATTGTGTGACTTTTACCACAATGAAACATTTTTTTAAAAGGAATTCATTTACTGAAAACACTAGTACCTTTATTTTAAAATCTTCACTTATCTGAGTAACAACTTAAAGAATCTGTTGGAAAATCTAGAAGATGATGGCAGGGAGCGTTCCCACGTGGGTCAGCTCTGGGCTCAGTCTCTTTCATTCCATCTTTAGCGTCTGCATCTAGTGATTTCTGCAGCCAGACAATGGTGTTTGAAGTGGGAGCTGACATGTACATACGAAGCAGTTCAGACACCACATCTGAAGGAAGTATAACCTCTAGGGCACTGACGTCAGTTTCTGGGACCAGCTCCATGTTCCCCACCATCTCTGTGCTTGTGTTGGTATTCAAGACCCACGTCAAACAGGCTCATCATTTCTTTTGCTTCTAGATCTTCCCATGAGATTTGTATCCAGGTTCTCAGAGCTTGGTGGTTGAGGAGGTTTCTGAAAATCTCATAATGGGGAGGAAAGCACTCAATCATGGGGTTTTTGGCTGCAATGAGGTCATCCAGGACATGCTTCCTTATGACTTCCGGGTGGGAGATGGACCACTCCTTGTTGGATAACCTGCGGTCTGCCTATGTGCCCTCAATTCTAGCAGCCTTGATTCTGTCCAAGAGAGCAAACATTGTTGTTGTTCAGTCATGTCTGACTCTTTGTGACCCCGTGGACTGCAGCACACCAGGCTCCCCTGTCCTTCACTATCTCCCAGAGTTTGCTTAAATTCGTGTTCATTGAGTCGGTGATGCCATCCAACCATCTCATCCTCTGTCACCCCCTTCTCCTGCCTTCAATCTTTCCCATCATCAGGGTCTTTGCCAATAAGTCGGCTCTTTGCAAACATTTCCTCCTTCCAATTCTTGGACCTTCTAGGAAGAACAAAGCTGCTGCTGCTGCTGCTAAGTCGCTTCAGTCGTGTCCGACTCTGTGCGACCCCATAGCCGGCAGCCCACCAGGCTCCCCCATCCCTGGGATTCTCCAGGCAAGAACACTGGAGAGGGTTGCCATTTCCTTCTCCAATGCATGAAAGTGAAAAGTGAAAGTGAAGTCGCTCAGTCGTGTCCGACTCTTAGCGACCCCATGGACTGCAGCCTACCAGGTTCCTCTGTCCATGGGATTTTCCAGGCAAAAGTACTGGAGTGGGGTTGCCATTGCCTTCTCCGAAGAACAAAGCTAGTTTGCAAATTTTTTTGGTCAAATATGCACCAATTTTTCTTCCCTTGCCAGATCCCGACAACAGAGACCAACAAAATGGGGTCACAGGGACGGTGGCCAGGGACTTTTGTGGCATCATCCACAGCTGCTTGGCCAGCTCAACTGAGATCCCCTGTTTTCTCCCGAAGGAGCTACGGATGAGGGTCATGTCCATGTGATGGTGCTTATGCATTAGCCCTTCCCAGGGCACCCCTGTTTCAGGCCCCTCAGGTTCCGGGGGGCCTGCAGGAGCACCCCTTGCTTAATGAAGTCGAGACCCCTCACAATCTGGGGCCCCAAGAAGGTATTCTTGAGGTTCTCCACAGCTGTAGTGAGCTGTCTGTGCTGCACGGTTGCATCCTTCATCCACACCTTTTGTTTGGCTGTGCTGCGTCTCACGGCAGAGCGCAGGGCCTCTCTAGTATGGCGCAAGCGCTTCTGCATTGCGGTGGCTTCTCTTGCGTTGGAGCCTGGGCTCTAGAGCATGGGGCTCAGTAGTTGCTTCACAGCACACGGGATCTTAATTTCCAAATCAAGGCTCAAAGCCGTGTCCCCTGCCCTGGAAGGAGGGTTCTTTGACCGATGGACCACTAGGGAAGTCCCCATCCTTCACTTCCTTGATGCTGTCAACCGATGGTGTGGATGTTCCCTCCCTCTCCAGTCCTTGCTGATCTTGGCCAGGGCCCTTACGATGTCTGTGACGTCATTCAGTGCATTTTGGAGCTGGTTCCAGCCCATGTGGTACCCCGCATGGCTTGCCGTCCAACTGCAACTGGATAGCGTCCTCAGTTCACAGAAGCCTCTCTCCGGACCTCTTTTCTGCAGTACTGCTCCACTTTGTCCTGCTGCTCCAGGCCCCAAAGCACCCCAGCAACCTTTTGAAAAAAATTTTTTTGATTGGAGAATAATTGTTTTACAATGTTGTGACGGTTTCCGTCGTACAGAATCAGTCATGACTGTGTTTATATCCCCTCCCTCTTAAGCCTCCCTCCTTTGGGATCACTGTTGCACCAGCCTCCCAGACTGTCTCCTGCATGGTTAGCAAGCAGGCAGAAACCCCTTCTTCCCCACATCAGAATAACATTATCCCTCAGCTCCGCCACCAGTGTCCTATGGGAAGTGGCATCCAGTCTCTTGAACGTGTCTGTTAGAGTTACTTTAAAGTCTGTGTCTTGCATAGTATATCTAGATCATCTGTGAGTTGTCTCCATTACCTATTTCTTTCCTCTTGATTTGAGGTCGTTTGAATCTCTCTGCTATCATTCCTGGGCTCCCCCGGTGGCTCAACAATAAAGAATCCGCCTGCACAGAAGACTCTGGTTCGATCCCCAGGTTGGGAAGATCCCCTGAAGGAGGGCATGGTGACCCACTCCAGTAATCTTGGCTGGAGGATCCCATGGACAGAGGAGCCTGGCGGGCTACAGTCTATAGGGTTACAAAAGAGTTGGACATGACTGAAGCATCTTAGCTTCAGTAAATGGTAATTATTTACTTATTTATTGAAGGCAAAAAAGAAATAAAAGATACTGTGGACAATGCTGCATCTCAGAAACCTGAAGGCAGCAAGGCTGGCTGGTCTGTCTGGAGGCTCATTTATCTTGCTCAAGAAAAGCATCAGACAAGGCAGAGATGAGACTGACTCCAGTTATTTTTATTGAATGTTGGATTCTGTACATAAAAAAGTGTGGACACTCTGAATCATGCTAACTTCCAGCAGAGAGAATCTATTGACTTTTTTACTCAGCAAGTTACTTAGAGTAGGGGTTGGTCCCCTTGATACAGTCTAGGAATGGGAGGCATTAAAGCTGATTTCAGGCTTTGTGAAGACTGGTTTACTTCTAGTTTGAAGTTGAATCCCCAAGGAAAAGTGTTCAAGAGTCTCAACTGAGAACACTGGGCCCATCGCCCTCACCCAGCCTTCGATGCCAACTTCACCCCACCGGCACTTTGAAACTGGCCAAAGCTCTGCTTGGCTTTTTAGATTCTTCATTGGCCTTTTCTTTTGTTTGCTGAGCCTCTTATGTCGCAAATATTAGTAATAAATAATATCCTCAAGGAAAAAAGCAGCACACTCTTTGTTTCCATTCTCTTTTCTCTAAAATTTAGTTCCTTCAATTTCCGCCTGCCTGGATAAACCTCACCTCCATTTTTTCCCCCCGTCCAGCCCCATGAGACTGCTGAATGCCCTTAACCTTGAATTCCAACCTGATCTCTTGCTTAATCTCACTTAGTAATTGGCAAATGCCCTGAGGGAAAAACATCAGAGAACGCTGAACTCACCTCGGTGCTTTTCTTTTCTCTTGGATCTTAGCCTTTGAAGTGCTCACTGATTGTGTGGCTCTATGATTGCTTCAAACAGGTATTTAAAAATCTTTTTTAACCAATTTTAAACATTTTTCTTGCAGGAGGGGTTCATCTGCTATAGTTACTCTCTCGTGACTATGAGAAACATATTTAACAGCATCATATTTTATGTAAAAATCAGAATTCTTAATTTCTCTTAAAATTAAAAATAATTCTGGCCATCTGGGCCCACGTTCTTGCATAGAAATAATGGCTACAGGTAAGTAGTCCCTGTCCTCAAACTTCAGGTAAGATGCTCTCCAGTTTAATTATGTGGATCATTCACTGAGCCCTGAGTGTGAAAAAAGAAGTCCACAGTCAAGCTTTGAGTGATGCTAATATCTAATCGCGTTGTATAAAAGGCAAGTTGAAGGGGGTGTTGAGGATGTGTAGTCAGGAAAGCGAACGGACGATTAAAAGATCGTTGTATCACGCAACTTGAGAGAAGAGAATGTTTCTGAACGGGACAGGGGCTGGGAGGATCAGCCATGCTGAATCCCACCCAGGCTGCAAGTTGGACAGTACTTAATACTCTTCTCAACCTTTGAAGTCTCAGTGACTTCAAAGGCACTGATGATCTTACAGTCTTTTTAGCAGAATCCTGGGGGTTGCAAGCAGAGCCTGGGTTGGCTTAAGGAGTGAATCAGAGCAGTGGGAATCAAGCAGTGATGTAGATGACTAGTGAAAAAGCCTGGCCGTGTCAGGAAGGCAAGAGAAAGACTGGTGTCAGGAAGGATGGCGGCCAAGGAATACATTTCAGAGACCAGTGGTCCTTCTTCGCTGCCTTCCTGATGCATGATGGCCTTTCCCGGGTTTCCTGCAAGATGAAATGTGGCAAAGATATTTTCTTGAACATGAGAAAGAGGGAAAGCTGATCAGCACTTTCATATCTCAGGAAAGAAAGAAACAAGGCTTGCTGGGCTCTCCAGAGGCTCCCTGAGGTTGCTGGAGAAGAGAGGAAGTGAAGGCGGAGAGAAAAGCCTGACTGCAGCCACTCACCTGAGCTGAGCGGCCCCGCCCTGTATGCCTGGATGAAGTCATCCCCCGCCCCCGCCTTCACAGAGGTAATAATCAGAAGACAGCAGCGAAAAGGCTGCCTGGTTTTGCCTTTTCAAAAACCAGAGGAGGCCTGGGACATTTCCCTCCCCACCTCCCCACCCCCACCGCCTAAAACCAGAGGAGGCCTGGGACTTTTCCCTCCCCACCTCCCCACCCCCCGCCCCTCCACCGCGAGCTTCAGGGGTCTGTTAATTGGCGCCCCAGTAAAATTACAGGAGCAGTCTGCCTGATAATGATTGTAAATGACAGAGACGATCAGGTTTACCTTGTGACGTCCCCAGGGGACTTGCGGTGAGTTTAGTCTGAACTTAGCATCAGCTGCTAGGTTCCTTTCTTCTCAGCAGGCAGGGCTGGACTCATCCTGTATCCTTTCAAACCTCATTAGTGCGAGGGTTTTTCCTCCCTCTCTCTCGCCTCCTCTCCTCTCTTGCCCGTGATCCCTAAGCATGCCAATCTAGGAACCCACACAGATGGCTTTGAGAGGTTGGGCTCTTTGTTTTACTGACCTGGAAGGAACAACCCACGCCTTGGAGCTGAAGTTGTTTATTATTCCTCCAGGAAAATATTCACCAACTTGACTGAACTTTAACCTCCCTTAACTCCTTTATGGTTTGAAAGGTACTCAGCTTAAGGATTTTATAACTAATTAGAGATGTTTGGAATGTATTGTAGGTACATGTATTGTAGGTCTTAAATAGGAGTGAACACACCAAAGAGCTAAATGTTGTGGGGCATAGTTTTCACTAAAATCCAAACCTCCAGATCTTTTCATTTGCCAGAAGTCACCATGTGTGTGTGTGCTTATGTGTGTATGCATATGTGTATATGTAGGTGTTTATGTGGGTGTGCAATTTATATTACAGATATATATTACATATAGCTGGGAGAAGGCAATGGCATCCCACTCCAGTACTCTTGCCTGGAAACTCCCATGGATGGAGGAGCCTGGTGGGCTGCAGTCCATGGGGACGCTGAGTCAGACACAACTGAGCGACTTCACTTTCACTTTCATGCACTGGAGAAGGAAATGGCAACCCATTCCAGTGTTCTTGCCTGGAGAATCCCAGGGATGGTGGAGCCCAATGGGTTTCCATCTGTGGGGTCGCACAGAGTCGGACACGACTGAAGCGACTTAGCAGCAGCATTACATATATCTATGTTGTGCATATATACATAAACACATATATGCTCCTTGAAAGCCCTGCTTCTCAAAGTTAAATGTATGGATCACTTACACATCTTGTTAAAATCAGAATCAGATTCAACAGGTCTGGGATGGAGCCCACCTTCAGGTACTGTAGATGTTGCTGGTCTGGGGACCACATTTTGAACACCAAATCCTAAAGAGATCATCATACATTGCCTTCCAGCTTCTTCAGGGTAACCTGGTTGTCCTCCTTCTTAGTCCTTTAAATGTTGCTCCAGTGTTTCTCTAGGCTTACGTGAACCACCCATTGGATAGGTGGCATTTTTGCTATTTCTCAAAATACCTGAAACAAGTACTCTGGTCTCCTGACTCCCATGTCCTTTCTGGTGATCACTCCACTGGTTATTGAAGGTCTATATCAGGGGTCTGGGAAGATGATGGAGAAACTGTAGGGTGATCCATGACCTCCCTCCCATTTATATGATGTCTTTTATGTAATACATTCGTCTCTTAATTTTCTCTGGGGAGGAAGACTGTAGCTTTCATACAATTTCAGAAAGGTCAATGTCTTTTAAAAAAATCATAAAAACCACTGAGTCACATACTGTTAAATTCATTGTACATTTTATCTTGTCTTCATGTCAGTTCTTCAATTGATAAGAATTGAATAATCATTATGAATTAAATATCTGCCATATTACCAAAGAATCTAGTGTTATGACTTGTATTAAAATGTATAGGGTACATTATATCTCTAGGTAAAGGGTTTGGTTCTAGAGTTATGGTGTCACTTGGCACATAAGTCTAGGAGGCCCTCAACTTTATTTTTCAAGACTGGCAACAGAAATACTCACAAACTGGCAATGGTTGCATATACCTCAATATTTCTTTAGCCATATTTTGGCTACCCATTCCCCTAAAATGGTACCCATTCCCCTAAAATGCTGGCAAGTAAAGAACTTTTCATTCAAATTTCTCTGCTACATTGAAAGTGAGACCATTTGAGGGCTAAGCTTTTACTCTGAAGGTCCAGAGGCTAAGTTTAGATTAGAAAATATATATAAAAACTATGAGTCTGTGCATTTGAATATGCATAGGGCTTGTTCATCCCTTCCTAGGAATATTTTGTTTCTACTAAAACTGATATATGGGTAAAATGGCTCAGGGAAATGTGGCAAAGAAATAGTACTGTCTTTTCAGTAGATATTTGGTGGCACCTCTTCCTAGGTCATGAACTAGCCTCCCTTCTCTGAGGACAAGTCCTGCACTCAGAGGTACCCTGTTCCTCATCAATTGATATCTGGGATGGAGAAGCCAAAGCTGAGTCCTCTTCATACTTTCTTTTAGAAATCAAGATCTGATACACAGAAACAGGCCAGTTAAATCTCTGATATGCCTACAACTCAAGCTGTAACTTTGGAACTGCAAGGAAATACATTTTTCCGTGTATACAGAAAAACAAAGAAAGTCAATCTGTAAAAAGAGAAAGATGAAGATGACTTAGCTAAGCTTGAAAATATTTTAAAAAGATCCTTGGTCTCTGACAACTTTTCTTACAATCACTCTTTTTCCCCTACATATATTAATTACAACTAAAGCTTTCCCAATACAACTTTTTTTTTCATAGATGAATATTTTGTTTCATTTCCTCTACTTGTGTTCTTCGAGGCACATGTTTATAGGTGCTGGGGTTGAATTAACTAGGTTTAAATATAGATTCAATCACTTACTAGCTACATTCAGTAATTTGGATACACTCATGCTAAAGTTTGTTGTTTATGTGAAATTAAAATTTAACTGGGTATCCTTTCTGGGAACTGTTTGTGACATAGTTTCTTCCTTTGTCAAATGGAGGTAGTGATACCAAATTGACAAGGATGTTGTGAAAAACGTCAAGGATATCATAAACATTATGTAAAACCATTAAGAGAAATATGGTTTATTATTCTCTCTCCTCCTCCTTTCTCCCTGTATCATATCTATAACACGAGAAGGCACTGCTTACAAGGCTCACCGTGCGTGTGTGCTAAGTCGCTTCAGTCGTGTCTGACTCTTTGTGACCCTACGGACCATAGTTGGGTGACAGCCTCCTCTGTCCATGGGATTCTCCAGGCAAGAATACTGGAGTGGGTTGCTATGCCCTCCTCCAGGGGGTCTTCCCAACCCAGGGACTGCACACACATCTCTCATGACTACCTGCATTGGCAGGTGGGTTCTTTAACACTAGCGCCACCTGGGAAGCTCACCAATCGGGAGTAAACACTTCCTGAATGTGCTGAACTTTTGCTCTGTTAACAGAGTGATACCCAGGCAAAATGACCTAAAGATGCAGTTTACAAGAAAGTGGACTAGTTCCTCTTGGAACATGGAGAAATGTTTTATTACCTCTCATGAGCTGTCTTTGTTCTTCAATAAGAGGATCTGGAGGGTTATATATTTCAAGCTACCTGACTTCACCCATGTACCCCATTTGAGGATACTCTAATATTCATTTTTGTGCCAGGCCATGCCTAGGCTTTCATTATACACAAATTGCTTTCCAGTTCAAACAAGTATCTCTCCAAGTGGCCGCTCTCATCTCCTATAGAAAGAGATGAGGAGACAAAAAGCATGAGGGAAAAAGAGAAGATGATAATATCCTAGTTCATTAGTTGCTTGTTTGAAGATAAAGAATGTAAGATGCTTGATTTGGGGCTCTTTATGTCTTGTCTCTGATGTCTAAGTCCTTCTCATTTTTATCTTGATGACTCATATCCCCTGTCTGGAGGAAACCCAGTCAAGTACTGAAGAACGTCTTTGACATAGCTCCAACCATCATGTTTCCTGCCTAAGAGACAGAGAGCGATGCATTTCCCTTACAGAGGCATTTATCATCTATTTCTTTATTTATCACACCAGGTCCAGTGGGATTAGATCAAACTTTTGTCTCGTCCTAAACAGTGTGGGCTTGCTGGTCTACCCTCCACTGTGTAGTTGGCTCACAATGGCAGACTTCCATGGTTATCTTCTGTGTTCAAAGTCACCATCTCTGGAGATGCTGTGTAAAGAGTGAGCCAGGGGCCCCTGGGGAATAGCGACAAGCCTAGTCTAATGGTGAAAGGCATAGGCATCTTCCACTGTGGTTTCCTCCATGCTTTCTTTTCCATTTTCTTCCACAGTTTCACCTGGGTATGTGCAATGGTGATGAGATGAACGTTTACTGCCCAGAGTCAATTTTGCTTGCTTAGAATCAGTAGCAGGGATTGGTTTGGGCTCCAACAAAGGGACTGGCCTACAGGGCAGTTGTGATACACTCTCCCTGGCCTGGTCAACCAGAGGTGTTTGGTCAGGACTTACATCTGGGACTGTCTCTTCATTCAGTGGCATTATATTTATAATCTCACATGGAGGTGAAGCTTTACTATCCTTTTTGTCACAAGAGGTGCTGAAAGGGATGGCACAGAACACAAGATCTGAGGGCAGCAGGCTGAACTCATTTTCTGGCCGGGTAATCACAAACCTGTAAGAAAAGCCAAACATGAATTCTGTACCCCTGCAGCTGGGACAGTGTGGGTGCAGGCAGGGACCAAAATAGGAAAGTCACTTTGCTGGGGGACAGAAAAGGAAAGATTTGTTTTGCCTTGCTTTATTTGGTTTCTGATTAATAATTAAAAAAAAAAAAAAATCTTTGGTGTGGTGCAATAGGAGAGGCCCTGGACTAGTAACTGGGAGACTGGTATTTTCATCCCTGCCTCTGAAACCAACCATCTTTGATCTTGGATATGCTGTCTCCCTTCTGGGTCCTGCTCTTCCCATCATTTTAATGGGAGTGGGGTAGGACCATGGTTTGGGCTACTCATTTTCTAATGGCTCTTCCAACTCGAGGCTATGGGTTTGCCTATTCTCCCAGTCACCACAGTCCACAGCATTTCCAGGGGTGTAGTGGGGAAGCGGATGGAGCCCAGACACAGACAGACAGACAGAGATGGAGGGAGGAGATGTCAGTGTCATTCATGCTTTCCAGTGCCATTTCCTGAGCATCATTCTCCTCTGCCATTTTTGTGGTCAATGCTCTACAGCCATACCACCCTCCCTCTGGACTCATCGGTGTCATCCACAGAGCTCCATGTTTATTTGAGCCTTTGGCACGTGGGATGCGTTTTCTCTCCAACTTCAGGGCCCCCGTCACCTGACGTGCCTGCAGGTCCTGCATGATTTACAACTCCAACAGGCAGACCAATTTCTTTGACTTCCACTCCCCAGCGATCTTTATCTCCTAACCACTTTCCCAGCCACATACTGATGTTATGACTTCCTGACATATCCTGCCAGCTACAATCTTACACTTCAATCAATCACTCTCTGCCCGCAACTTCCCATCACTCTTTCTCTCTCTTGTTTCCTTACTCTAAGGACCACTGATCTTGAATTTCATCAGGATTTCCCATCCCCCTGTCCTTTTGTAGTTTTGCTTCTACGAATCCACCATAAACTCCTTCTTCCATCCTTTGCAGCAATTACTGTAACTTTTACCTCTTTTTCCACTCCCTGTGAACTTTCCCCTCTCTCTCTTCTCTTAGCAGGGGCTTAGCCATCTGTTGCTGAGAAATCCTGTGTTATGTTATGTAAACATTACTGGAAGCTCAGCCTTCATCTGCAGCCAGGTTGACCTTGGTATCCTTTCTTTCCCTTCTCTTCTCCTTTGAGCAGAGAAATTGTCTTTCTTTGTATTCACCACAACTCCACTTGGAGTGATTTGACTTCTTTCCCCTTTCTCCTGAAACAGTCCATTTCCACTCTGGTATTTTTAATTTCTCCTTCTCTACCAAGTCCTGCCCACTCCCACCATGAGACTCTCAGCCTGGAAGTCCATCAGTGTGCTGTCTGCAAATGGCACCATCTTTTTTTTTCCTCCTCCCTCCACACACATTTTCTCTGTCTTCCCTCCTGCTGTCACACTGATCTTTCTTTAAACTGAAATCTCTACATATTACTCCCATGACTTAGATGGACCAAGCACAGTGGCGAGAAGAGGCACTCAGTAAACATTTACCCAGTGAGCCCAGCAGCGAACAAGTAGATCTTTCCAATGTGGACAGTGGCTTTCAACTTTAAAAGTTGCACAGCCACGGGTCAGGGGTAATTTGCAAAATAACTCAGACTTAAAACCTGGGTGTACGTCTCAAACTTCACTGGGGATAAGATCCTATTCTCCTCACATGGCCAGTACTAACTGGATCCAAATCATCAGGGTTAGTCCCTATTATTTATACTGATCCTGCATATCTACTTCCCCGCAGCTTTCATTGCCACTAGGGGCCTTGGGCTCTGGCCACCCCTTTCATCCCTGAAGGAAGTCGCTTTGGCCCTTATGCTTGGATGGGGGCCTAGCACCTTTCACACCAGCGTACTTCCCTTTTGTGCTCGGGATTGCGCTCTTCTTTATCTATCATGCGGTATAAGCCAAGACACAGGATTCCAAAATTATTTAATGAGCCACAGAATATTTGTCCAAAAGTCTTTCTTGGCTGAGGAGAGAAAAGAGAAAAACACATGCCCAGTGGCACTTTAATTAAGCCACAGCAAGCAATGGAGTTGTCATCTGCCTTTCCTCCCAACAGAAGCCTGGAAGACCCGAGAGCCACCTCCTAGTACCTTTGTGGGGGTAAGTGGCCAGGAAACCAGGTTTACCTTTAGTCTTGAGCATCTCATACCAGCAACTGTTTCACTCTGGTCTTTGGAGAGCCTCTGATGCATGGAGTGTCGTGAGGTGTTATGCTCGTTTTTATCAATACTGATATGTTTTGGTAATGACTAACAAGGAACAATGAGTGCCAGGTTGGAAATGCTGCTTTCAAGGCATGCCGTGAGCTGGGATGTTAAGTGACCTCCAGAGAGCAGTCTTCTCAGGTTTCCAAAGCAGCAGCAAGTAGATCCAGGGAATTCGAAAAAGAACAGTCTGTTTAGGTCTGTGATCCCTCAGGGTAAAGAACAGAGCCAGGCCCACACATCAGTGGAGAAGAACGGACTTACCATTCCGCTGCCACCTCTGGTTCCAACAGGACGTGGCCAGCGGCAGCTGTCCTGGGCTTAGAATCGCTTGCAAGTCAACCTTAGACGAGGAACCCAGGACCACAGAGATTTGAAGGAATGGACCATGGAGGGAGCTTTGGAATGCTGTGTGCACTGGGCAATCAGATGCACAGGGCGTGGGGTTCACCCTTCTTGGCGGTACCTGCCAAGATATGGCAGGCACAGAGACTGGAGGTTTGTGAAGAAGGGGTTCTGCTCCTGTCCCTATAAAGGCCGGACTCTGACAGTGACACTGGGGAGCCGAGGCCACGCCACTCAACATCAAACCCAGGGGCGCCACACTGACAAGTGGACACCTCTTTGCAGGGCTGGACTTGACTCAGATCCCCAAATGCCCGATGCCTCATTGGAATTTTCCAGAATTATCTTTTCTTTGCTGTAATCCACTGTTTGCTAGTTCTGAGGACCGAGAAAACTTAGGCATTTTTCACTGGCTGGCCCAATAAGATTCTTAGACCCAAACACGGAGTCCTTCTGCCTGATTTCAGATGACATGATCCAATTTCTTTAATAGCTAAAGTGTAGGGAGAGTGGGCAGGCCCTCGGTCAGAGTGCCTTAGAGGCACCCTGCTTGGCCACTGGTAGACAATATGGTCTCAGGTAAGCTTTGGAATGCTGTGCTTCAGCTTCTTGATCTGTTCAATGGTTTTAAATAATGATACCTACCTTGTAAATCCTTGGATAGATTAAGTGAATAAAAAAAAAAAGCAGACAGGCCTAAGCAAATGCTCAGTGAATATTAATCATTATACTTATCATTAGTAACCTTGTCAAAGGACAAAGTTGTTGAACCCCTCTGATGCTTCCAGGGCACTTTATTTTTTACCTGGAAGATAAGGATCATATCAACTGCTTGATCTATCTCAAGATAAATATAACATGTGAAAATGCACTGTAAACTGGAAATAACTATGACTATGTTACATTAATTTTTGTTATCATTGTTATTATTTATACATTATAAGCTGTCTAGGAACGCAGACAGGTTGGATCCTTTCCAAAACTCAGGGAGGTAAGGACATGGGAAATATTATGAGAAAGAAGAGCTGTACAGTCACTTTGGAGAACAGTGTGAAGATGCCTTAAAAACTGGGAATAGAATGGCCACATGACCTAGCAATCCCACTGCTGGGCATACATTCTGAGGAGACCAGAAATGAAAGAGACAGACGTACCCCAATGATCACTGCAGCACTATTTACAATAGCCAGGACACGGAAGCAACCTAGATGTCCACTGGTAGAGGAATGGATAAGGAAGTTGTGGTACACATAAACAGTGGAATATTACTGAGCTATAAAGATGAATGCATTTGAGTCAGTTCAAATGAGGTGGATGAACCTGGAACCTATTATACAGAGTGAAGCAAATCAGAAAGAGAAAGGCCAACACTGTATATCAACACATATATATGGAATTTGGAAAGATGGTGCCAACGATCCCATATACAGGGCAACAAAGGAGATACAGATGTAAATAACAGAATCTGGAACTCAACGGGAGAGGTGAGGGTGGGATGATTTGAAAGAACAGCGTTGAAACATGTTCATTACCATATGTAAAATACATGACCAGTGCGAGTCCACTGCATGCAGCTGGGCACCCAAAGCCAGTGCTCTGGGACAACCCAGAAGAATAGGATGGGGTGGGAGGTGGGAGGAGGGTTCAGAATGGGGGGAACCCATGTATACCTGTGGCCGATTCATGTCAATGCAGGGCAAAACCCATCACATATTGTAAAGTCATTATTCTCCAATTAAAATAATAATTATTATTTTTTTAAAGAAGATCTGACTCACTTCAATGTCTGACAGGACGGTCTGGTTTAAGGAGAGTAGCCCCAGCTTACACCGCGTCTTTCCAGATGAAATCGTAGAGTAGCCGGTATTCAGCCCAAATAACTTTTCTTTATCCAGATGCTGTTCCAGCTGAAAATTCATCCCTCCTGTCACTAGCATCTGAAGTAATTCTACAACATGGTAGTTGTAGAAAGCCTGGAGAGCAAGGAGGAGACACATACAAAATCAGAAGAGCTGCTCTGTAGACCGTGGAGGAGAGAGAGGTAGGAATTAGTGGGTATAGCTGTCTGAAATGGATCTGATGGTTCAAAGCTCTGTCTCTCGTTATCATTAATTTTTTTAAAGATTTTTTTTTTTTTTGGACATGGATCACTTTCAAAGTCTTTATTGAATTTGTTACAATATTGCTTCGATTTTATGTGTTGTTTTTTTGGCCTCGAGGCATGTAAGATCTTATTCACTCTCCAACCAGGGATTGAATCTGGACTACCTGCATTGGGAGGTGAAGTCTTAACCACTGTACCACTAGGGAAGTCCCATCATTATCCTTATTAAAATCAACCAAAAGCTGGTGGTTTGGGTATGCTGCTGGGTTAAGCAAAGTGCAGAGAAAATCACCCTGACCCTATTCCCGCTCCTGAGGGAGTGCTATAGCAAAAGAAATTAATGGGTAGATGATACTGACACCATGGCAGTTCCCACGTCCAAAATGATCAGAGGAGAATAGCAGGCCATAGATACCTTAATAATATCAACATGTATTTAAAAATATGCATTTAGTGAGACACCAATGCATTTTCCTTAGGTGGTGGTTGTTTAGTTGCTAAGTCATGTCTGACTCTTTTGGACACCATGGACTACAGCATGCCAAGCTCCTCTGTCCTTGACTATCTTCCGGAGTTTGCTCAAATTCATGTCCATTGAGTCAGTGATGCTATCTAAGCATCTCATCTTCTAATGTCTCCTTCCCCTCTTGCCCTCAGTCTTTCCAAGCATCGGGGTCTTTTCATCAGGTGGCCAAAGTACTGGAGCTTCAGCTTCAGCATTTCCTTAGGGGACTATAGATATTATTATTGTTGATATTACTGTTCTTGAATCTTCTGGATGTAGATCTACTTACATTCCTTTTGATTCTGACCTATGTGAAGACAGGTTCCATCTCTCATAGCTGTTATAGAACACTTCAAAAACGGTATGTGTTGAGTAAATGAATGGAATTTTAGAATATTTGACATCAAAGTGAAGCCAGAGATTGATGTATGGGTCAGCTTAGTTTGAAACTAGCTTGAGTCAAAAGAAGCGTAGCCATTTTCTTAAGCTTCTTTTCCAAAGGATTCCTATATAGCGAGTCTCCTAGGCAGTGACATACATGGAAACATCATTTAATAACTGCCCATGAGGTTTTCTCAAATCTATTGTATTTCTATTGTAAAGTTTTGAATTTCCTAGCTTTGTCTTAGTTAAATTGGACTTTCACTCCAGTAGAAATAATTTACGTGGCTATATAGCACTTATGTAAAAATCAGTACTTTTGTTTTCATTATGAACAATAGGAATGAGTTAATCGCTATTGAGAAATTTTACCATTGACTTTCTCTGTCCAAATTCAGGGATTTGCCTCCTGAAGCCTGGGTTGTGAGAGGGGCCTCTCCACAAGTCTTCTTATTTGCGATACATCACTCAAAATGCTTGCAGAAAGATTGTCTAGAAACACAAATTTGGACTTTCACTGTCAGACCTCTGCTGGAAAACTGAGTTCAGACTCATTTTTGTGGCATTCAAAGATTCACAAGATCTGACGTTCCCTCCAGGGCACACTGGTCTCTCTGCAGCCGCTCAAGCTACACACTTACTCCTTCATGCCCTTGCTTTGGAACATTGGCTTCATCTTTCCTTTATGAAACTGGCAGACTCTTCACTGGCCTCCTTATCAGAGTGACATTTTCCCTGCTTTGCGATCCCATGGTCACTGGCTTTTATTCTTCTGCATTTGAAAGCTAACTGTTTGCAGGGAACACATCCAGGTTTGAATCTTGGGCTGGGGTGTTCTAGCAGAATACCTTTGGACAAGTCATGCATTCTCTTAGCCACAGTTTTATGATCTTAAAGATGACAGGCTAATATCCATTTTTGAGCACTATTTGTGGGATTAAATGAGATACACAGCAGGCACACTAAATTCTGTTGTCTCTGACATTGGTTCTCATGTACCTAGATCACCTGGAATGATACTTGTGAGAGCAGATTTCCAAGACCCCTGATCTACTCTATCAGAATTTCCAAAGACATCAGTGGTCCTCAAACCACACTGGGAGGGAGCAATGCTGCCTTAAATGAAGTGGTCTTTCAGACAGACGTTATCTACTCAATACTTATGTTCTCAGGAGTGCATTGGACCAAGCAGGTGTAAAAATACTGAGTGCAAAGATGGTTGCAAATAATTAATTATTGCAAATCATTTTAAAAATTGAGTGCAAAAACAGCTGTAAGAATATTGAGTGAAATTGGCAGCTGATTTTTAACAAGTAAATGCGTATTGCTAGGAAAATGTAGAGACCACTGGAGAAGGTAAGCTGGGAAAGAATATAATCTAAGTCAATTAAGAGAAAATAAAAAGAATTTCTATAATATTTTTCAGATTACAGATGACTTCAAATGCTTTCTCCATCCTCATGTCCAAACTGCAAAGATTCCCTAAGTGACATTGTTTTCTGCTGTGTCCTGTGACCACCCAGAAGGATGCTTAAGGATCCGGCTCCCTGAAATCCAGGAGGGTGCAGAGGTTGTAAATCCAGGCTGGGCCACAATCCGTTTAAGAACAAGTGGCCGCGGTGCAGGATGATCAAACATAATGCTGTTAGGATAATTCTCCACTGATTAAAGAAAAAGGTGTAACTTCTAGGGTTATCCTGGTGTCCATGGCTCTCGGGAAACGTACTTTACATATTTAATGGAGAGAGGCTTAGCTTTTGAATATATCATTTCTTCAGTGTTGACATCAAAAGGCTTGCAATTCTATATTGGGGGAAATAATGGGATTTACATGTCACCCTTACCCTGCGAGCTCATTTAATATCCTTATTATTCAGGGTTTCATAGCACTACCCTATGGGTCTCTCTCTTTTTTTTCTTTCCTCCCTCCCTTTCTTCCTTCATTGTTTTTTTTTTTTTTTTTTTAACTTTCTCAAGAAAATATGCAAGTTGAAATGTGCTTGAAATAGTTTAGGGCTTCTAAACTTGGAGAATGTCTCTAATATAATAAGATTTACTAGAATTTGGACTTCCAATGCTAGAAAATGTTGTAGAAAAGGGTTTTAACTTTGAAGTACAATGAAGCTTGAGGTCTGGCTCATAACCCAGGATTATCACTCCTTAACAACACAGATGCTAGCAGCCTAGCTACTTGCTGCTTTTTATTCTGAGAGTTTCTCAAAAGGCCTGAAGACCAGCATTTTTGGAGTAATACTTCTGAGAATGAGGCTATATGGAAGGAAAACTGAGTGAACTCGAGAAACCAGGTAACTTCTGTTACTGTCCTTCCCTTCTTATAAGTAAAGGAAAATGCTCCCTCTTTCATGTCTAGTTCTGAAATTCTATTATTGATAAAGTTGTGCTCCCATGTATGTGTGTGGGGGGCGGTCTGGGTGCCCCACCCCTAGAGCTTTTTACACTTTATTTTTTAAATATTTGTATTTCCTTTTGGCGGTGCTGCGTCCTCAGTGCCGCATGCGGGCTACTCTGGAGGTGGCGCGTGGGCTTCTCACTGTGATGCTTCTTTTCGGGGAGCCCGGGCTCTTGTGCTCAGGCAGAGTAGTTGTGGCACACGGGCTTAGTTTTTCCATGACATGTGGGATCTTCTCAGATCAGGGATCCAATCCGTGTCCCCTGCATCAGCCACCAGGGGCCCCTCCAGATATTAATCTTTATAGCATCTAACTATAAAGGATTTATCAGTTCAGTTCAGTTCAGTCGCTCACTTGTGTCTGACTCTTTGCGACCCCATGAATCGCAGCACACCAGGCCTCCCTGTCCATCACCAACTCCCGGAGTTCACTCAGACTCAGTCCATCGAGTCGGTGATGCCATCCAGCCATCTCATCCTCTGTTGTCCCCTTCTCCTCCTGCCCCCCAGTCCCTTCCAGCATCAGAGTCTTTTCCAATGAGTCAACTCTTCGCATGAGGTGGCCAAAGTATTGGAGTTTCAGCTTTAGCACCAGTCCTTCCAATGAACACCCAGGACTGATCTCTTTTAGGATGGACTGATTGGATCTCCTTGCAGTCCAAGGGACTCTCAAGGGTCTTCTCCAACACCACAGTTCAAAAGCATCAATTCTTCAGCTCTCAGCTTTCTTCACAGTCCAACTCTCACATCCATACATGACCGCTGGAAAAACCATAGCCTTGATTAGATGGTCCTTTGTTGGCAAAATCCTCTATAAACTATAGAGGACTAAAAGCAAATCTCACTTACACATTATAGGTGTGTTTCTCCAGCTGGGCCAGGTGTTTACAGTAATATTCCAGGGGATACCTCAAGATACTGTGTTGGTTGAATCAGAATATTTGGAGGAAAAATCCACTTTTTTTTATTTTAAAAAATGACAGGTGTATCAGGGGATAGAAGGGGGAAGTACATGAAAATCTCAAACAAAACTTCAGTGCTTCCAAGTAGGGACAAGTTCCCACCACTTGATTCAGGCTCAGCTCTCTCCCAGGACCTGTGAGTTTCTTCTCCTCGTGTTTCTCACTGGTGATTTAGCACAGAGCAGTTTTCAGAGAACTTGTGAGGAGGGGGAGGAAATAGAGGTCACCTGAGGATCAGACACGACTGAGCGACTTCACTTTCAGTTTTCACTTTCATGCATTGGAGAAGGAAATGGCAACTCACTCTGGTGTTCTTGCCTGGAGAATCCGAGGGACAGGGGAGCCTGGTGGGCTGCCATCTATGGGGTCACACAGAGTCGGACATGACTGAAGTGACTTAGCAGCAGCAGCAGCAGACTCGAGTCTAGGAGGGACTTCATCCTGCTCCAGAAGCCGCAGAGGTGTCAGCCCCACTTCATCCGAGGCAGCCTGTCCTGAACGCACCTGTCGGTAGCCCCGCCCTCTGCAGAGAAGGGCACCAGGGAAACACACATTTTGATTCTAATTATAACCTCTGACTCTGCAGCCACAGGAAACCGAGCTCTTGGTGCATCAAGCTGGACAGCAGGCAGGAAGAGCCCAGTCTAGAAGATGCTCCTTGGGGAGGGAAATGATGGGACGAAATGGACACGCGGCTGAGTGGCGGACAAGACTCCCGATTGGGACCTGGAGACATGACTCTCAACATAGGGGAACAGGAATCTGGTTCTCTTATTTTTGGCCTGTCTGTTGGGCAGATTCTCTAACTTCTAAGTAGTAGTTTCTAAAGTCTTCTTAACAACTGAAATCCTCTTCTAATCAACCTGTATGCAGAAGCCTCAAGCAGGATCCAGCTGAGAGGAGAGCTGTTCTGATTGGGGGAAAGTGATGGGGAGACAGTGGGAGCTGGAGCACCCTGGTCCCCTCCTCCCTGTCCATCCCATGGGGGCTCCGGAGCACCCTAGGAGGCGGATTCCTCCAAGCACAACTTCACCTCAGTGTACTGAAAGCACGCTCATCATCACAGAGACCTCTAGAGCGGCAGTGGATCTGGTTGCAAGATCTAACTCTGGAACCTTAGGGATTTGTCATGTGTGAGCGCAGTGACCTTTGGCACCTCAGTTACCCCTTTAGGCTTCAGATTCCTGATCTAGGAAACAAGGTTAGTGGGACTTCCCTGGTGGTCCAGTGGTCAAGAACTTGCCTGACAATGCAGGGGACATAGGTTTGATTCCTGGTCGGGGAACTGAGACCCTGCATGCCACGGGGCAACTAAGCCCGTGGGACACAACTGCTGAGCCTGCACACCCAGAGGCTGTGCACCACAATGAAGAGCGGCTCCCACTCACCACAACTCGAGAAAGCCCAGGCCCAGCAATGAAGTCCCAGCACAGCCAAAAATAGATAAATAAATAAAAAGAAGGCTAGGAATTGTATCCTCCTAATTTGGTTGATGGGAGAATTAAACAGATAATGTGGATAAGGCATTTAGCAGAGATCTTGGGCCCAAGGAAAAGCCTGAGGGATGACATTATGACTGTTCCTAAGGTGGGTTCCCTGGTGCCTGAGATAGTAAAGAGTCTGCCTGCAAAGCGGGAGACCAGGGTTTGATCCCTGGGTTAGGAAGATTCCCTGGAGAAGGGAATGGCAACCCACTCCAGTAATCTTGCCTGGAGAATCCCATAGACAGAGGAGTCTGGGGGCTACATTCTATGGGGTCGCAAAGAGTCAGACATGACTGAGTGACTAACACACGCTACATGGTGGGTTCTATGCTATTGATGTGCATATTCCCCCTGGTATTGAGTATCCTAGCTCCAAGGGCTTTAAGTTTCTAATCTTAAAAATGTAAGCTTCCCTTGCCACACAGTTATGAGAAAAGGCAAAATAATGTCAAGTGTTTCTGGAAAATCAGAGAATGCAGAATTGCGAGGCTTCAGTTAGCATCATCCCTGGACCCCCACGTGCTCTGCCCTAGGCAAGGGGCTGGTCGTGCAGGTTCCTGGGCTTCGTGGCACTCACTGTGGCCAGGAGGGAATCCAAGAAGCTGCCAGAAAAGACGGTGCCTGTGGCGAAGGAAGTGCTCAGATGCAGGTTCGTTCCGGAGAAGTTCCCTTCCATCCCACTGAGCTGTTCAATAAAGTGGATGTTGGAAGGATTTTCTGCAAGAAAAGAGGCAAAAGGGAAAGGCAGGCAGACAAGTTTAGGAACACAGGACTTTCAGAGCAGACTGACCAAGTGCGGGGGGCTGGGGGGAGGGGGGAACCATTGCTCAAAGGGACAGATGCCACTATGGGGTCAAGGTGGGACCTGCCTTAATTTTAGTACTTTTTTTTTTTTTCTTTCCAAGTATCTTCATTCCCTGAAGATGGGATATCCTCTTGGGTACCTTCATCATCAAGGAGCTATTCTTGGATCTTAGACCCAGTTTCTCCAAGCATGTGTCCTGAAAGTCACTCTGTATAATTTGTCTTTCAGGCCAGGACACTGGGGGGAAGGTGAGGAACACTTTCAATAATCACATAGGGATAAAAGACATAAATAGAACATCTGCTCGCCCCTGTTATTGTCTTTTTCTCCATATATTGTCTCACAGATGGCTTGGTATTTACTGAGGTTCTTAGAGTCATGTGGGCCTAGAATGAGTTAATCAGGGGCTTCCAAAGCTTAACGTGCAAAGTGAACTAACTGGGAATCCTTTTTTGACCCAACTTCTGGTCCACGGGGTCTAAGGTGGGCCTGAGCGTCCGTGTGTCCAACAAGCTTCCACATGCTGCTGCTGTGGCTGATTCGTGGACTACACTTTGAGCAACAAGGGGCTCGAGAATCATCCTAACCAGACCAGGGTGGCAGCGGCCGGATTATCCATTAGCAAATCTGTGCTGGCCCCAAGCTATAGCTCAGGCCCCTGTAGGCAACCTCTGTGCTCAATGCAATCGTTCATTTCTAGGACAGCAGAGGCACTGACTGTCTTCATTCCAAGACTATGGCTTCAAAAATGTTTTTGTATGGAGGACAGCATTGGCAGACAGCGATAAGGTCTCCTACCAGGGCCAAGGGAAGGCACGCTCACTGCCCATTATAAAAGAGTCTGGCTCCCGAAGCTCAAGGTTCCTCTCCAACAAAGCAATTCATGGTGGATCCAGGTGTTACTTGGTCCTCTTCATGCCCCTCTGTGGGAAGTAAGGCTGGGGAAACCAGCACAAAAATGAGGATGCTACTGCTATCGCTGTGGGTGCCAAGCTATTCACTGTCTCTGACCCAGTGGTCTTGTGTCTTCCATAAACCAGGCAGATTAACCTGTTATTATAGCTTGCAAGTTGCAAGATGTCTTAGATCCTTCAAAGTTCTTGATTGTCCTATTACTGATCCATACAAATCTATTGGACATGCAACTCAGAGCACGCTCTTTACTGAGCTTGGATTGGTCCCTCATTCTTAAAATTATTCCTTAGTCAAGTTTGGGGGAAGCAATAGACTTCTGGTATTAGGGAACAATTTTCTTCCAAGAACTATGTATATTTATAAAAGAAGAGGGAGGTATGGCTAATATCAACCCAAATTTCCTATGCACACATACTTTCTTCCTCTTGTACTGTCAACCCTTAACACACACACATACACACACTCACACACACACCAGGAGCCCTTGTCCAGTTCTTGCTGTGTCAGCCTAAACCAGTGGCTTCAGTGTTCCCAGTCTTTTGCCTGCATTGTACACTCTGTACTGAAATGCTGGCTCTCAAACCTGCAGCTCTTATGTCACTGTGAGCCTTCCTTGCAGCCAAAGAACAGAAACTGAGTGAACTGGCAGGAGGATTGTTCGGCTAATTTGACAGGTGCTGCCAGATGCCAGAAAGTGTTTAGTTGAACAAAGCTGTATGTCCCTGGAGAGTGACCAGATGCATTTCTGGGGCCAGTGGAAAGCTCGCTGGTCCCCTTCCAACCACTCTAACTTATACAAAACTTAGGGTATATACACATCAGGGTGACAGATGGCTCAAAAGGGAATAAAAGTAAAACAAAAATGAGAACTGTAGCCAACAGTTTTAGGGTGGTTACAGACAGACGGGCAGGGAAGAGTCAGGCTCAAGGGCTCTGAGATCGTCTAAGGATTTGAAGGGCTAGGGCTCCGGGGCACAGGGACTAGACTGTTGCCTGCCTTCCTATGCACAGCCACTCCCAAACCCCAGAGTAGCATCACCCACTGGTTCCTCTCTATGTTCACCTGCTTCGTTTCTGGAACTCTGAGGTCTGTTCATCTGCTTGGTTAAAGTTTCATTTGGCTTACATACGCTGAATCATAAAATTCCCACTAAAACGTTTGTTACATCCTTGAATCAAGTCAAATCTCATGCCCAGGGCCAACTTTAGAGATTGACTTTGAGCTGATCCAACCTATGTTAAAGGTACCGCCCTCTCTTCTGTAACCTCCCCTTTTCTCACCAACTATTACCAGTATTAAACCCAGGGTCTCGCTGAGTGCCTCACAAACACCCCCCAGTGTCCTCGGGCACCCACCTCCTCTGCCTTTCTTGCTGCCCCCGGGGCTGCTCACATCTGGGGAGGTTCCATATACATTCGTTTTCCATAAGGTGTTGGTGAGAGCTAACAGCCTGGTCTGTTATTTCTGCTGTGGAGCATTTCTGTTTTATAAGAGCACGGCTCAGGGCTGGGATCAAGAAGACACAGGGGACTCAGGAGCAAGCCTCTTCCTAAAGTCTGCACCCCAGCCTCACTGGCCTCACCCCAGCGCCTGCCCTGGGGTCACCACAGGAGAGGAAGGAGCCTGATGGGCAGAGAAGCTGGTTCAGGGAAAGACTTTCTTGCAGTTTTCAAATCAATGTCCCCTCCCCTGGGGGGGTTCCCTCTGAATGAGACCAACCCAAGAGCTGGTCCCCTTCCCCTGGAAACTGCAGGAGTGAGGATGGCGGGAGCCACTTCTCCCCCAACTGCCCCCACCCAACACACACACACACACACACACACACACACACACACACGGCAGGCTCTGCTGGATGACGTCAACATCACCAGTCGAATAAAAGCCTAATATAACGTCCTTCAAGCACAGAATGTCCTCTTGGCCTCCTTCTGTGTCCTCAGTCCTTTGACGGTGGATCCTAAAGGCAACCCTGGACATTGAGCACACAGGCAAAGGCTTCTCTCTTGAATTCTGTCCTTGACACACAACTCACTCAGTTCGGTGAGAATGGGGATCCTTCGGCACTTTGATTTCCTGGGATTGCTACTGAAGCACTGGGCAAACTCTGCAGAACAGACAACAGGGAGGAAAGGGGTCGATAAACGTAAATGCGGTGGCTGGTGACACAGACAAGGCTGCGGAAGCGCACCGTGGCTCTTGGTGCTTTATCTTAGCAAACCGACCCTCACGCCCAAATCCCAAATCCTTTTCTATAATTAGAAAAAAAAAAAAGAAAGTCTCAGCCTCTGCTTTCCAGTTTAGTGGTGTGTGTGTGTGTGTGTGTGTGTGTGTGTGTTTCCTAAATCAGCAGTCCTCAACGTCTTTGGGCACCAGGGATAGGTTTCACGGAAGACAATTTTTCCATGGGATGGTTTTGGGCTGATTCAAGTGCATTATATTTATCGCACAGTTTATGTCTAGTCTAAAGCCACCACTGATCTGACGGGGGTTACCGGCCCATGGCGCAGAGGTTGGGGACCCCCGTCCTAAATGACCTTTCAGGTGAATTGCAAAAACAGGTGGCACTCTCCCCATAGTTGTTTATTGGCAAACAAAGTTTAAATACGATTGTCCTGCACTGTGTGGGGTCCCGGGTGATGGCTCAGGCAGGCAGTGCCTCAAACCACATCCGTTTGCTTGTAGAACTTTCAGGAAACTGTGAATAAGCAGGAGTGCCTCCCCAGGAGCGCTTGGGGATATATGGCCACTGGGGGGCTTCCGGCTATGGTGCTTCTGCCTCTTTGGGGTCCTCCTGGCCTGAGGCTCTCCCCACATCCTCTCTCTTCTTCAGCAAGACTGCCTGCCTTCCAGGTCTGGTTGGTATTCCCAATCCATAACGTCTCGGGAATGCCTTAAAGACTGGGACTGGAGGTCACAGGGGCCTCTGTACTTTGCTTTCAGTTCCTGCCTTAGGAGACGAGGCCCTTCCTCTCTGTCCACGAGCCTCGAATGCCAAAGAGAGCCGGTGCCCAGCCTCGGCCCGGAACACAGCCTCAGCTCGTGTTGACAAATGAGGAGTTTCAAACAAGAATGACACCAGAGTCTTGGTCGCCAAGTTAAACCCTCAAAAAAGGTAAAGAAAGAAAACGCAAGAGAAATAGGAATCTAGGATCCTGATTAAAAGCAAAGAAACACAACCAAGCAAAACAAATACACAATGCTCTCATCAGGAGTTCTGCTTTAAAACTGGGTAGGGACTTCCCTGGCAGGCCAGGGGCTATGACTCTGGGCTCCCAATGCAGGGGGCCCAGGTTCAATCCCTGGTCAGAGAACTAGATCTCACATTCGGAAACTAAAAACCTCGAGTGCCATGTGCCCCAACTAAGACCCAGGGCAGCCAAAACAACCAAAAAAACGCTCGTTACCTTTCTTGAACTTTACTGAGAACACTATGCATGTAAGAGGGAACAAATATTGTGAAACTTAACAGTCTACTTGTCATCAAGATTCTCTGTTGCTTTGGAAGAAGGTGAAATATGTGGAGAATCTTTTGTTTCCCAAGCTGGGGAAGTGGTGGGGAGGGAGAGTGAGATGAACAAGTTTGGTTTGGTAAGACAGTCTGCGAAACAGACCAAGGCGTGGTCACGGGGAAGCTGGCCACTGAGACAGGGTCGGGAAAAGGGGAAATCCAGAGGGTGGTTTTGTTCCCAGATGGAATGCTAAGCTCTGCAGTGTTTACCACCTCACCCATCTCCCCCAGAAGTAGTCAGTAAAGGGCCACTCCTGGTTAATGCAGAGTAGAGCGGAGGACATTTCTGATTGCCACCAAAATGCTGAGTAGATTTAGGGTGAACACAGAAGCGACACGGGGCCGGGGGCAATGCATGCGGTTAACAGCTAGAACCGCAAGCAAATGGCCTTAGGACTTTAGCAAAACCCTTTAGCTTTCTGTGAGGAAACAGATGGCCTGGGGCAAACCTCATCCACACAGCTATTAAAGAGGAGGGTTTGTGTGATGGCTAGAGATCAGATATCCAAACTCACTGGGAAATCTTATTGCTGATGGGATCTGAATATATTCAACTCTTTTTCTTAAATTTCTGGGATTGTCATAATGCAGACAGGCTTGGGGGAACTGAGATTCTATTTGATTTTCAGAGCCATACAACGTGTTTTATCTGCTTTATGTCCCTTCCTTCCTTCCGTCCTTCCTTGCTTCTTCCCTCCCTCTCTTCCTTCCTCTTTCCACCCTCATCTCCTTCCTACCTGTTCTCTGTCTACAATTCTTTAAGGAGTAAGGTTAGAACTGTGAATAGTCCTTTCCCCAATTACTACGTGTTGCAAATAAACAAAATATTTTCAGATAGTGAAGAGCACTGTGAAAAAACCTAAGTTTTCCGGACTGACAAGGGAGGTGGCCTTACTTAGGGTGTGAAGTGGTTTCTCTGACATTGAAATGCCATCCTGAGTGATGAGCAAAAGACATCCAACCAGAGGGGACTAAAGGCAGGAAAGAGCCAGTATAAACAGGCTGAACGAGGAGGAAGTTCAAGCTCCTTACTGGCCTGCAAGACCCTACATGGTTTTCCTATAATTGTTACGGGTCGCTATTATAGGACTGAAAGGAGGAAACTGACATTATCCAATAAATACTTGCAAAAAATCCCTCTGGCTGCTGTGAACAGTAGAAACGGCAAGGAAGTAAGAATGATGACATTGAATGGTGACATGGAATCTGTCAATTAAGTCGGTGAGATCACCTTTGAAGACAAGGAAACTGATTCAAAGTTTATATGCTTTGCCCAAGATTATATGGCTTGCAAAGGATGGATGGATTCTTACACACCAATTAGTACTTATTTCAAAGCCCATGCTGTTTTCAGGGCTTCTTTGTAGCCCTATTAAAATATATCAGGTTGGGTTGGCATTTTCAATAAATCACTGAGATCAGTTTCCCTCAAAGGGGAAATCCTCCTTCAAATTCCACTTTCTGATTCCAATTCCCTCTAAAAGGGCTTGGAAAATCCCGACTTTCAGAGGCAAATGTTCTTGTTGGATAGAGACATGTTCACATCAGCTGGCGTAACTGTGTATAAGTATTTTCTCTGACACCAGCTGGGGCACAAAAATAGTTTCTGCCTGAACTCCATCCTTCCTTGTAAAGTAATGGTTAATGTGAATGGTAATTTGAATATGTATCTGATGACAGCCTGGGTACAGTCTACTAATGTCAATATTTTTGCCACCTAGTAGTACACAGTATTATACCTGAAATCTTCCAGGCTGGCAGGGTGCTATTACAAAAGATTGCTTAATTGTAGATTACTGCTGTACGTTTAAATTTCAGTAGCATATTAAGTTGTCAGACTTAATTACCGTTATATGTTTAGATTATGCCACAGATTATTTAGTTCAGTACCTAGGTTTGCCAACCTGTTCTTGTGACATGACAGGGCAGTAATTAGAGCATCAGCTGAAAAATCTAAAGTTTTCCATGATGTCGTCCTTTAGCGAGTCTTCAATCTCTCTGTCCTTCCATGTCCAAAGTCCCTTGGGGGACCACTGGATGCAACAGGCTTGCTGGTCCTAGATAGGTTTTATGTATAACTTTGGCATGATCTTGAAGACATGGAAAAGCCCGCTGATGCCACAAAAGGCTCAGCAGACATGTCCAGAGCAAGAGTTCTCAGTCTTGATCCTATTGACATTTTGCACTTGTACACTGCAGGATATTTAGCAGCATCTCTGACCTCTACCCACTAGATGCCCAACAGCACCACCTGTGAAGCTGTGATAACCAAAATTGTCTCCAGACATTGTCAGCTGACCTATGGGGGTAAAACTGCCCCTGGTTGGTAAAACTGCCTCCTGTCTTAGAGGAAGGAAAAGAAAATTGCCAGGATGCTAGACGTATGTTGGTGCTCAGCGTGGAAGAGCTTTTCTCCCTCCCTTCCTTCGTCTCCCTCCCTTTTCAGTTCAGTTCAGTTCAGTTCAGTTGCTCAGTCGTGTCCGACTCTTTGCAACCCCATCAATCGCAGCACACCAGGCCTCCCTGTTCACTACCATCTCTCGGAGTTCACTCAGACTCACATCCATCGAGTCAGTGATGCCATCCAGACATCTCATCCTCAGTCGTCCCCTTCTCCTCCTGCCCCCAGTGCCTTCCAGCATCAGAGTCTTCTCCAATGAGTCAACTCTTCGCGTGAGGTGGCCAAAGTACTGGAGTTTCAGCTTTAGCATCATTCCTTAAATTGTGAAATTGTAGAATTTCACAATCCTTTATACTCTCAGTTCTTGGAGGTGATAATTCCCATCGCCACCTACTTTGTCTGGTGCAAGGGGAGTATTAGTATGAAATGGGAAGAATGGTTAAGAGAACTGATCAGGCTTCTCTGAGGATTGGGAATTTCTCTATGCAAACTCCAGGGAGATTCCTGTGATGCCAGAACACCTGATGAGGCTTCTGAGTGACAGTCTTTGGCTATCCCCATGTGTGCCCAACGTGAATTTACTGCTGGCTACCTCTCTTAGGTAGCACAGGAGAGCCTGTCCGGACCTCTATTTCTTTATCACACAATGGGTGTATCGACAACCACACAAGGAAATATGCAAGGTCTACACAATATACTTTTCTCTAAACTGTCCCTTTTGTCATTGGGGAGAGCACCTACTCATACTTCATGACGATTCAAACACTCTGACATCCCTTCATCATCCCTTTCTCCCTCCCAAATCTTTTCCCCTCTTTTCTCTCTCTCTTTCTACTAAACCCATCATGTGCTCCTTTAAGGGTAACCTAGCCTGCAGCAAAGTATATGACACATACAAAATGAATATATTCTTGTTGAATGAATAAATGCATAAATGAGATGATAAGAATCACTAGATACATAATAAAAGAAACTAGAAGTAAAATCATAGGTTTCCATATGGTTTAGCCTGTATAGGATGTAAGATTAAAAAATAATAGAAGGACAAGTCACCCGATGATTAGCTAACTGGCTTATGACAGTCCACCTCCAGCTGTTACTGAGTGAGCGTTTTCATCTGTATATTGATGACATTGCCTTCAGAATGAATACTTCTCTGTCTAGTTTTAGAAAGTTGAAAGCATGATATATACACACATACACACACACCCCATACAAATTTTGTGTAAATCTGAGTACCCTAATTGCTAAGCTAAGGACTGATGTACAGAACACAATGTCACTTTTATGCATTTCCAAATTAGCTCAGCAAAGGTATGGCTCACATTTTCTTACTGAGGATTTTCAGTGTAGTTTGATATTCAGGAACTGTTTTGCTATTAGTTTCACTTAACAAAAATCCCTGAAACTCCGGTTTAGGTTGAGTGGTGTTTGGCTGTGTAGTGCAGGTCTATGCAGTAGTTGACTTAATTCACCCACCAAAGATTTGACGAGATTATTCATTTACCCCTTTGTCCCAGGAGCCCTCCATTTTCCTTCCTAGCAACAGTACTAGGAGTCAGAGAGTGGCCTTTGGGTTCTGATTTCACTCGTGAACATGTCCATCCATTGTCATGACCGTGAAAGCTTTGTGCAGGCTGGACTGTCTGCCCTCTTCAAGGTCCATGTGAAGTAGGACAGCTGTGGTCAGCAAGCCATGTGGTTGGAGGATGGACTGCCCTATCTTAATATGAAGCATCCATATCCCCAAGGGAAACAGGTGGATCTGGGGTGGGGAGGCATCTCAAGCCAAGAGTTGTGTTCACGTCATGAATTGAGAATCTGTTCCAAATACTGAAAATTATTCACCAATAATATTTTCATATTAAGTGGCTAGTCACCAATTTTTAGAAATGGACTGATAGCTAAGCCTTTTCCCAATTCGGGGAGAAGGAAAGCCACAAGTCTGCCACAGGAATATACCTGAAGCACATTTTGGGCAAGTGAGATGCACGGAAACTCCTCAGAGTCCACCTACCGGCTTACTTACTTTGATTTAATAAGTGCATATTACGCATCCACAGATGCTTCACAAGCGCTTCCCCGGTGGCTCAGCTGGTAAAAATCCACCTGCAATGCAGGAGATCCCTGGGTTGGGAAGATCCCCTGAAGAAGGGAAAGGCTACCCACTCCAGCATTCTGGCCTGGAGAATTCCATGGACTGTACAGTCCAAGGGGTCACAAAGAGTTGGACACAACTGAACAACTTTCACTTCAGGCATCTACAGAATGACCCTAATGGTACTGAGAGGAGTACAAAGGAGGAAGAGACGCAAACCCCGTCCTGAAGCGATTTCCCCACCTCTCCCCATCTCTTCCCAACCTGAAGCTGAAATGTGACACTTTTAGTTTATAGAAATTGAAAAGGACTTTAGCGCTAATCTTCTAAAAATTCATGTAGTGAAAGTATCTTGAAGACTGAAAGAGAGTTAGGCTTCATTCTCTCCAAGCACAAAACTAAGAATAGTAACCTGAACATCTACTAGCTCCAACGAGAACTATCTGGCAATAATAATACTTGTTATTAACAATAATGAAATACCAATGACTATGTTCACTGATTAGGTTAGATATGCTCAAAATTCTCCAAGCCAGGCTTCAGCAATACGTGAATTGTGAACTTCCTGATGTTCAAACTGGTTTTAGAAAAGGCAGAGGAACCAGAGATCAAATTGCCAACATC
>SJYT01026330.1:135553-150042 GCA_006410635.1 Cephalophus harveyi | reverse complement strand
ATTGAGTGCAGCACTTTCACAGCATCATCTTTCAGGATTTGAAACAGCTCAACTGGAATTCCATCACCTCCACTAGCTTTGTTCGTAGTGATGCTTTCTAAGGCCCACTTGACTTCACATTCCAAGATGTCTGGCTCTAGATTAGTGATCACATCATCATGATTATCTGGGTCGTGAAGATCTTTTTTGTACAGTTCTTCTGTGTATTCTTGCCACCTCTTCTTAATATCTTCTGCTTCTGTTAGGTCCATACCATTTCTGTCCTTTATCGAGCCCATCCTTGCATGAAATGTTCCCTTGGTATCTCTAATTTTCTTGAAGAGATCTCTAGTCTTTCCCATTCTGTTCTTTTCCTCTATTTCTTTGCACTGATCGCTGAAGAAGGGTTTCTTATTTCTTCTTGCTGTTCTTTGGAACTCTGTATTCAGATGCTTACATCTTTCCTTTTCTCCTTTGCTTTTCACCTCTCTTCTTTTCACAGCTATTTGTAAGGCCTCCCCAGACAGCCATTTTGCTTTTTTCCATATCTTTTCCATGGGGATGGTCTTGATCCCTGTCTCCTGTACAATGACATGAACCTCATTCCATAGTTGATCAGGCAGTCTATCTATCAGATCTAGGCCCTTAAATCTATTTCTCACTTCCATTGTATAATCATAAGGAGTTTGATTTAGGTCATACCTGAATGGTTTAGAGGTTTTCCCTACTTTCTTCAATTTGAGTGTGAATTTGGTAATGAAGTGTTCATGATATGAGCTACAGTCAGCTCCTGGTCTTGTTTTTGTTGACTGTATAGAGCTTCTCCATCTTTGGCTGCAAAGAATATAATCAATCTGATTTCCATGTTGACCATCTGGTGATGTCCATGTGTAGAGTCTTCTCTTGTGTTGTTGGAAGAGGGTGTTTATGACCAGCGCACTAAGTGCGGGTAGCCGCCACCAGCACACTAATCACGGTGGAGAGGAGCTACCCCATGTCCAAGGTCAGGGGCAGAAGCCCGGAGGACCCCATGCCCGAAGGGTGGCGACCAAGAGAAGTTACCCCACATCCGAAGTCATGGTCAGCAGCCGAGAGTGCCAGGCCATGACGGTGCAAGAACGGCCAAGAGGAGCTACCTCATGTCTGAGGTCGGGGCAGTGGCTGGGAAGAGTAGGTCAGGGGCAGAAGCCCGGAGGACCCCATGCCCGAAGGGTGGCGACCAAGAAAAGTTACCCCACATCCGAGGTCATGGTCAGCAGCCGAGAGTGCCAGGCCATGACGGTGCAAGAACGGCCAAGAGGAGCTACCTCATGTCTGAGGTCAGGGGCAGTGGCTGGGAAGAGTAACCCCATGTCCAAGGAACAGTGGCTGCATGGGCACAGGAGGGCCTAGAAGAACTATCCCACGTTGAAGGTCAGGAAGGGCATCGGTGAGAAGATACCCTTCATCCAAGGTAAGGAGCAGCGGCTGCTCTTTGCTGGAGCAGCTGTGAAGAGATACCCCACACCCAAGGTAAGAGAAACCTAAGTAAGATGGTAGGTGTTGCAAGAGGACATCAGAGGGCAGACACACTGAAACCGTACTCACAGAAAACTAGTCTATCTAATCACACTAGGACCACAGCCTTGTCTAACTCAGTGAAACTAAGCCATGCCCAAGGGGCAACCCAGGATGGGCGGGTCATGGTGGAGAGGTCTGACAGAATGTGGTCCACTGGAGAAAGGAATGGTAAACCACTTCAGTATTCTTGCCTTGAGAACCCCATGAACAGTATGAAAAGGCAAAATGATAGAATACTGAAAGAGGAACTCCCCAGGTCAGTAGGTGCCCAACACACTACTGGAGATCAGTGGAGAAATAACTCTAGAAAGAATGAAGGGATGGAGCCAAAGCAAAAACAATACCCAGCTGTGGATGTGACTCATGATAGAAGCAAGGTCTGATGCTGTAAAGAGCGATATTGTATAGGAACCTGGAATGTCAGGTCCATGAATCAAGGCAAATTGGAAGTGGTCAAACAAGAGATGGCAAGAGTGAACGTCGACATTCTAGTAATCAGTGAACTAAAATGGACTGGAATGGGTGAATTTAACTCAGATGGCCATTATATCTACTACTGTGGGCAGGAATCCCTCAGAAGAAATGGAGTAGCCATCATGGTCAACAGAAGATTCCGAAATGCAATACTTGGATGCAGTCTCAAAAAGGACAGAATGATCTCTGTTCATTTCCAAGGCAAACCATTCAATATCACGGTAATTCAAGTCTATGCCCCAGCCAGTAACACTGAAGAAGCTGAAGTTGAATGGTTCTATGAAAACCAACAAGACCTTTTAGAACTAACACCCCAAAAGATGTGCAATAACAAGTGTCCTTAAATATAGAAAAGGGAAGTGGAAGAGAGTAAATCTATTGACATAATATGAAAAAGATTGGAGCCATCATTTTTTCCTTTGAATATGAAATTAAAGGGGTCCTGAGCTAAGGAAAGCAGGAAGTCTCTGGGAGCCAGAAAAGGCAAGGATAAAAATTAGTCCCTAGAACCTCTAGAAAGGAGCACAGCCCTGCCATCACCTTGACCCAAACATGCTTAGAACTGATCTACAGAGCTTTCAGATAATAACACTTGTCTTGGTGCATTCACTAAGTTGTGTGATAGCTATGGAAGCAACAGAAAACTAATATAAGTCCTCAAGAAGACACTTCTGTGGGAGTGGTAGTGATGCTGAGCTGAGGTTGTGTAGCTTAAAGAAGGGAGAGGGAATGGCAGGTGACATATGTATCACACATGTCTTCTCTTCCTTATGTCCCTTCAATCCTCACTCTGTGCTCACACTACTTGCAAATTTAGGGATAAAAATGTGCTTTCTTCATCTTCATACCAAGGTTTCCCCTGGTGGTTCAGTGGTAAAGAATCTGCCTGCCAATGCAGGAAACACGGGTCTGATCCCTGGTTCAGAATATCCCCTGGAGAATGAAATGGCAATCCACTCCAGTATTCTTGCCTGGGAAATCCCACAAACAGAGGAGCCTGGTGGGCTACAGCCAGACACAACAGTGGCTAAACAAAAGTATAACAACATCTTCATGCCACCTCTAATGACTAGTTTCACGTATAATATTGATACCTATATGTTCAATTCATGTTTATTTAATTGGATGTGTTAAATTATAGGGGAAACAGGATGTTAATTAAGGCAATAAGGGAGAAATGTCATCCTTTTTTGATGGACAGAGGCGAATATGTATGCTCTTCTCTTCCTAGATGGGCATTTCTAGATTATCACCAATCTAGATTGATGGGAATGTAATTTTTACAGTTACAAGCACCTGGACGTGGGTGGGGAGCTGTCACTTTTTACCAGCTGAACTTGGTGCTCACTGGTGGAGAACACAGCAACAAATGGTGAGAAGAGTAGGGAAGGGCGCATGGCTTCCCCTGCGCTTGATCCAAAAATAAAACCCTCTGTCATACCCATAGGTAGTCTCACCTCCTGTCAGTCTCTGCCTTTGACTTCAATCCTCATTCACTTTCAACTTAACATCTTAATATTTCAGCAGTTGCCATTTACTAATAGATATGCATGGATGTGAGAGTTGGACTGTGATGAAAGCTGGGCACTGAAGAATTGGTGCTTTTGAACTGTGGTGTTGGAGAAGACTCTTGAGAGTCCCTTGGACTGCAAGGAGATCCGACCAGTCCATTCTAAAGGAGATCAGCCCTGGGTGTTCTTTGGAAAGAATGATGTTAAAGCTGAAACTCCAGTACTTTGGCCACCTCATGCAAAGAGTTGACTCATTGGAAAAGACTCTGATGCTGGGAGGGATTGGAGTCAGGAGGAAAACGGGACAGCAGGGGGTGAGATGGCTGGATGGTATCACCGACTCGATGGACATGAGTTTGAGTGAACTCCGGGAGATGGTGATGGATAGGGAGGCCTGTCGTGCTGTGATTCATGGGGTCGCAAAGAGTCAGACATGACTGAGCGACTGAACTGAACTAAACTGAACTGAATAGATATGCAGGATTGCCCTCTGCTTTTAAAGACAGACTCAGATAGGAATTTTATGGCAACACCCATTTCTCAGCCCTTCTCTGATGATGTAGACCCATCACTCCTCTGGAGGGAGACAAGTAATTGTTATTAGATGCTGACTATATCTGCCTTCTTTGGCCCTAGAAAGTCCCACATTCAGCCATCTGATCTATTGTTATTATATAAGTTCAGACTACTGTAATGTGCACTTAAAATATTTTCCAGTTAATGTGAAAACAAAACAGATATGTAGGCAGTCTTTTTTTTTTTTTTAATTAAACAAGACAAAACACTTAGTAAAACCTCTCATTTTTATTTCTAGGTTTGCAATTTACTCAGTGCAGCTGATCTTTAAGCATATATGGAATATACACAGACAGAATATAAAATAAATAATGTATTGGTTTTAATGTATTGACATTTAAATGCTCCTTTATTGCACTATTTATAAAACGGTTTTATAGAGCACTAAAATTTATGGGACTGTTTAAAAATGTTAATCCTATAATTAATAGTCAGAAGCATACGCTTTCCTCCAGCACAAAGTGCTGATATTCTAAATCTGTCACTCTGAACTTTACAGTTGGGACAGCCATCTGCCTGCACATAGCCATCTAAAACAAAGCAAGGCTATAGGCTATATGTCTCCCATGGTGAGATGCAGGATCAAGGTAAAGTAGGCAACAAGTTCAGTTAATATGAACTAAGATAGCATGTGTTGAGGAAAACAACGTATTAAATCAAACTGATTCTGTAAGTCAGTATTATTAGGTGATTAGACATGATTTTATGAAGTAAAGGCCCTGATATAATGCCAAGTAGATGGGAAATAGTAGATGGGTGACCTACTACTGAGTCATATAGCTTTGCACATCCTTGCTTTGTGTTTCTGAATCTAATGCTATTTTAGTTAAGGCTCATATGTAACTGACATCTGACATCTCCATTTTGTTGTGAGATTTCAAGGTTGTTAAGATAAAATAATATTTTTTCAAAGGTTGAGAGTATTTTCTGGAAGGAAAAAGGAGTAAGGCTATGAGGAAAAATCAATTTTGAAGATATCCTTACATGTAGATGTCTCTGAAGTTATATATATATTTTTTCAGAGAGTGATATTTTTCATCATCTGTGTCTAGATATTTCTGAAATTCAAATCTTCTTAATTTACTTTCCACATTTTAGTTTCACTGAAATTGTTATGGAAAGATACTACCGCTTCTCTTCAGATCACCTAATACACTTATTGGCTTAATTTTAGTTGGGTCATGAAAAATTATTAGATTAACTTTCACTTCTTTGGTTTTATACTTTTGGAAATTTTTATTCTTTTTAAAGAAATCTCTTTTTTCCTTGAAATAAAGGTACTTTTTTTTTTTTAACATGAAGGCATGAGGAAAATTAGAAATTCTATGCCATGTTAAATTTGATTTTCTGATGAGTGTGTCAATAGAACATGGTGGTTAAATATGAATTATAGGGTCTGATGAAATGGCTTTTAATTCCATCTCCACCATGTGCAAGCTGTGTGACCTAAAGAGAGTAATTCAACAGCTTGAGGCCTTTGGTTTCTCATTTGTAAACAGGAGAGTGACTTAGAGTACTGAATTCACGTGGGTTGCTCTGAGAACTAAGTGAAATAAGATACGTGAAGCAACCAAGATCTATTGCTGCTTGATCAGAACTCTTCACAATGACAATATGCAAACTTAATTCCTAAAGTGGAAGCTCACATAATTTAGATGTAGCAATCTCTCTGCAAATTTAAGCATATTAATACTGAGAATATTTCTCAGAAATTATATATTACAGGATCACACGGTAGCTCTCTTGGGCATATATCCAGAGAAAACCAGAATTTGAAAAGACACATTTATCCCAGTGTTCACTGCCACATTGTATACAATAGCCAGGACATGGAAGCAACCTAAACCTGCATTGATGAATGAATGAAGATGATGTGGCATCGATATAAAATGGAATGTTACTCAGAATAAAGAAGAATGAAATGACGTCTTCTGCAGCAACATGGATGGAGATAGACATTATCATACCAAGTGAAGTAAGTCAGACAGAAAAAGAAAAATATCAAATGATATCACTTACATGTGGAATCTAAAGAAACATGACACAAGTGAGCTTATTTGCAAAGCAGAAACAGACTCAAAAACATAAAAAACAAACTTATGGTTACCAAAGTGAAAATATCAGGGGGAGGGATAAATTAGAAATTTAGGAGTAACATATAAACACTACTATATATAAAATAGTTAAACAGCAAGGACTTACTGTATAACACAGGAAATGATACCCAATATTTTATAATAACCTATTAGTGAAAAGAATCTGAGACAGAATATATATATATGTATAATTTGGCTGTACATCTGAAACCTAATACACAAAATGTAAATCAATTACATTTCAAAAGTAAATTAAAAGCTATATGAAATGTATTAAATATTAATATATAAATGAAATCATAAGAAATATCCATATATAGATAGAGAGAGGTGGTTTAGAGATGATGCATCCAAAGAAAGATTTTTACCAGGTAGTTGAAATACACTGAAACTGGCTTACAATGCTAATTTATTGAAATGTACACTTAGAAATCATGGCAACTGGATAATGCTATATATAAGAAGTCTTGTCATAATACCAGATCCCTGAATTGTGAACCTTAGGTGATATTCATCATCTGTGAATCTGGATTCTAAGATGCATCCTAGTATGATTTATATTAATAGCATCAAATTAAGAACACAAATCTATCCTTGGCTTTCTTTATGACTAAAAACGAAAGGGGGTAAATGGTTAAAAATAAACATGTATCAGTTCAGTTCAGTCACGCAGTTGTGCCTGACTCTTTGCGACCCCATGAATTTTAGCACACAAGGCCTCCCTGTCCATCACCAACCCCCAGAGCTTACTCAAATTCATGTCCTTTGAGTCAGTGATGCCATCCAGCCATCTCATCCTCTATCGTCCCCTTCTCCTCTCACCTTCAATCTTTCCCATTATCAGGGTCTTTTCAAACATGTACAAAAAGAATAATTAACTGTATAGCACAAGGATTGATATGCAATATCTTGTAATAATCTATAATGAAGTATAGTATGCAAAAAAAAAAAGAATAATATGCTGTATATCTAAAACCAATATAATACTGTAAATAAACTATACTTCAATAAAAACTATTTGAACAAGGGAAAATGTGTACTTTTTACAATTAGAAAGATATTTCCAATTCTAAAAATTACATCGCATCGCATTCTAAGTTTTATACTGAAATATTTCCTCAAAAAGCAAGAGTAACAAAAAATTATAGGTATTACTATGATATAATCTAAAGAATCCTACTTCAAGAATTTTGTTTCATATATCATTGACTTAAATTTTCTTAAAAAAATTCATTGGTTGGTAAGATTGTTCACAGTTCCTAACAATTTTTCACTTAGAAATAAATATTCTGTGGTAGATTATATAGATTTAGCATCATGTTGACATTCAGTTTATCAGTTTAAAATATTGCAAATTCAACAGAAAAAAACAATTAAAATATAAATGGTTGAAAGTGCTTAATAATGTTGGAAACAATAAAATATTCCTAAAAGTGAATATAGAGCAGAGTTCCTTGCTTCTTTCCCTAAACTCAGGGTCTTTCATTCTTCCACCCAAACACCAAACAGTCAAAGCTCAGTCAAGCCTGGGGTTTAACTCCAGGTAAACCTGGGTTTTTGTTTTTCTGTAGAAAAGTATGAGTTACTGTATGAAGCATTAAAGCCACAGAGTGAGGAGTCAAGGAGGAAAAGGGCAGTTGTGGACCCCGGATCCTCTGTGGTCTGGCCCATGACCAGGGAGGGACACACTCATAACTGAGAACCCCTGCTTTCACGGCATCAATTTCACCAGTCTGTAAATTTGGGCTGGTAATAAATAAAATAAAATATCAAAATGTATTTTAAGAAAGGTAAGGAGGGTAATTTAGTATCATGAAGTTAAAAAAGGAAAAACACTCTTAGTTTTACATGTGGTGGTAAAAGAGCTTTATCATCCAAATTATATCCCTAGAGGTCTATTCATAGTACATAACACAGATGTTCTCAGATGGGAGCAGAGGAGGCAAGTCTCATGGTACTTTGCAAACATGAAATAGTCACTCAAAAATCAAGCAATTGTGATGTGTTTTCAAAACCATCTTACAGGTAAAAAATAAGCTTTATGTATATAATATGTTTACAATGAATATGAAAAAGACCATGTTTCAATTTCTGTGCTTTTGGCTGTACTTACTGGCTTACTTGGTTAAATAGTAACAGGTTCATTACAGTCACACAAGACTGGGAAGAAGAGTGGAATATCAGATATATGTACCTTTGATGTCACTTTTGGAGGCCCCACACTTTACTATTAAAAAGAAAAAAGAGTTATTTAACATAATCTTGGAAAAAGTAATGAAATTCTCTTCCATCTAAATTGTCACTTAATAGCAATTCCTATCTTTCCCCCCAATATAGAACAAGTGATAAATTTTACATAAAAAATAATGAGAATCTCCATGCTTAGTACAAGGACAGGCCAGCTACATAGACACCTAATGCCTTTGTCATCTGCTGAGGGCATTTTTTGCTCTCTTGCCCAGCACTGCTGTAGTTAACTGAAATACTCTTAGAAAGTCATTAGATGTTGACAATAGGAGAATTTCCTTTTGATTCATAAATAGCTTCATTAATTCTTAAGCGTGAAAAAATAAAGTGTTCTTCTGAAACACCAAAACAACTTCAATATGGAGATCTGCTTATGAAGTACAAAAAAGCAATTTGATTAACAAATAAGCAATAAAATAATATTAACTAGAACTTAATTGTTTCTATGGTGACAAAGATGGATGCATCATAATTTTCAAGAAACTATCTAAATAACACTACATTTGAATTGCAACTCCTATTTTGTATGGCTATTACAAACAAATTTTGAATGACAAGTTTAATGAAACAAACAAATAGTGTTTGCTTTGCAACCCTGAACCAAAAACGTTCTATCAGAATTCATTTTTAAATAAAATTATACAGATATTTCTTGTTTGTGCTAATAGCCCTCAAGATGTTTATGATAGATTTCTCTTCTTTTCCACCCTCTGGAAAAGTTTTATAAAAGAAACAAAGGAGGACAGTGAAGTTCGTTTACCTTGTTCTCAGAACCTGTAAATTGGAGCAGAGAATTGCATTAGAAGGAGAAGGCGCCCCCTGGGAGGAGGACAGTGATGCAGGGGCCCCTGTTGTGACACAACGGCCCCTGGCAGGTGGCAGGTGCTATGCTGGGGGCTAGCAGGACCCCACAAGGAATGAAAGACTGGGACCTTTTGGATGGAGTGGGATACTTGGATTTAAACTTATAAAAAGTTCAGGAAAAAAACAAAAAAAAGTNGGCGCCCCCTGGGAGGAGGACAGTGATGCAGGGGCCCCTGTTGTGACACAACGGCCCCTGGCAGGTGGCAGGTGCTATGCTGGGGGCTAGCAGGACCCCACAAGGAATGAAAGACTGGGACCTTTTGGATGGAGTGGGATACTTGGATTTAAACTTATAAAAAGTTCAGGAAAAAAACAAAAAAAAGTAAAAGAGCCAGGTATTTAAATAGAAATAACAGAAACTTTGGTTTAAAATAAGGGAAAAAAGCTCCAAGCAAAAGACAAAGACTAGCTGAATGGATACAAAAATAAGACTCCCATATATGCTGTCTGCAAGAGACCCACCTCAAAACAACGGACACATGCAGACTGAAAGTGAAGGGCTGGAAAAAGGTATTTCATGCAAATGGAGGCCAAAATAAAGCAGGAGTAGCAATTCTCATATCATATAAAATAGACTTTGAAATAAAGGCCATGAAAAGAGACAAAGAAGGACACTGCATAATGATCAAAGTATCAATCCAAGAAGAAAACATATCAATTACAAATATATATGCACTCAACATAGGAGTACCTAAATACATAATGCAAATGCTAACAAGGATGAAATGGGAAATTAACAATAACACAATAAGAGTGGGAGACTTTAATACCCCACTCACACCTATGGATAGATCAACCAAACAGAAAATTAGCAAGGAAACACAAACTTTATAAAAAAAAAAAAAAGTAGAAGAATAAAATCAACAAAATTATAAATGAAAATGGAGAAATCACAACAGACAACACAGAAATACAAAGGATCATAAGAGACTATTGTCAGCAATATGAGAGTAAAATGGACAACTTGGAAGAAATAGACAAATTCTTAGAAAAGTATAACTTTCCAAAGCTGAACCAGGAAGAAATAGAAAATCTTAACAGATCCATCACAAGCATGGAAATTGAAACTGTAATAGATAATCTTCCAACAAAGAAAAGTCCAGGACCAGATGGCTTCATAGGTGAATTCTACCAAAAATTTAGAGAAGAGCTAACATCTATCCTGCTCAAACTCTTCCAGAAAATTGCAGAGGGATGTAAACTGCCAAACTCATTCTATAAGGCCATCTCACCCTATTACTAAAACCAGACAAAGATGCCACAAAAAAAGAAAACTACAGGCCAATATCACTGATGAACATAGATGCAAAAATCCTCAACAAAATTCTAGCAAACAGAATCCAACAACATATTCAAAAGATCGTACATCATGACTAAGGGGGCTTTATCCCAGGGATGCAAGGATTCTTCAATATTTTTAAATCAATCAATGTGATACACCACACTAACAAATTGAAAGATAGAAACTCATATGATTACCTCAGTAGATGCAGAGAAAGCCTTTGACAAAATTCAACATCCATTTTTGATAAAAACCCTCCAGAAAGCAGGCTTAGAAGGAACATACCTCAACATAATAAAAACCATATATGATAAACCCACAGCAAACATTATATTCAATGGTGAAAAGTTGAAAACATTTCCTTAAAGTTAGGAACAAGACAAGAGTGCTCATTCTCACCTCTACTATTCAACATAGTTTTTGAAGTTTTAGCTATAGCAATCAGAGAAGAAAAATAAATAAAAGGAATCCAGACTGGAAAAGAAGAAGTAAAACTCTCACTGCTTGCAGATGACATGATCCTCTACATAGAAAACCCTAAAGACACCACCAGAAAATTGCTAGAGCTAATCAGTGAATATAGTAAAGTTGCAGGATATAAAATTAACACACAGAAATCACTTGCATTCCTATACACTAACTATGAAAAAAACAGAAAGAGAAATTAAGGAAGCAATTCCATTTACCATTGCAAAGAAAAGAATAAAATACTTAGGAATAAATCTACCTAAAGAAACAAAAGTTCTATATATAGAAAACTAAAAAACACTGATGAAAGAAATCAAAAATAACACAAGTAGATGAAGAAATATATCATGTTCATGGATTGGAAGAATCAATATAGTGAAAATAAGTATACCCAAAGTAATCTATAGACTCAATGCACTCCCTATCAAGATACCAATAGTGTTTTTCACAGAACTAGAAAAAATAATTTCACAATTTGTATTGAAATACAAAAAACCTAGAATAGCCAAAGCAATCTTGAGAAAGAAGAATAGAACTGGAGGAATCAACTTGCCTGACTTCAGACTATACTACAAAGCTACAGTCATCAAGACAGTATGGTACTGGCACAAAGACAGAAATATAGACCAATTGAACAAGATAGGGGGATAATATGAGAGAATAGCATTGAAACATGTGTATTACCATATGTGAAATAGATCACCAGTCCACTTTTGATGCATAAACAGGGCACTCAAAGCTGGTGCACTAGGCCAACCCTGAGGGATGGGATGGGGATAGAGTTGAGAGGGGAGGTTCAAGATGGGGACACATGTACACCCATGTGTAAAGTAATTAGCCTCCAATTAAAATAAATTAATTAAAAAAATAAGGGGCAAAAACAGCAGTCATTCAAGGTTCAACTGAAAGCAAATAAAACTATCACGTTTGTTTTCCATGGTGGATTTTTTTTAAAAAAATATTATTTATTATTATTTTACCCATGTGTAAAGTAATTAGCCTCCAGTTAAAATAAATTAATTAAAAAATTAAAAAACAGCAGTCATTCAAGTTTCAACTGAAAGCAAATAAAACTGTCACGTTTGTTTTCCAAGGTGGATTTTTTTTTTTAATTTATTATTTATTATTATTTTTTTACTTTACAATATTGTATTCACTTTGCCATACATCAACATGAATCCACCATGGGTGTACACGTGTTCCCAATCCTGAACCTCCCTCCCACCTCCATCCCCATACCATCCCTCAGGGTCATCCCAGCGCTCCAAGTGGGCTTTATCCTAGGGATGCAAGGATTCTTCAATATCTGCAAATCAATCAATGTAATACACCACATTAACAAATTGAAAAATAAAAGCCATATGATTATTCCATGGTGGATTTTTAAAATGTTGGGAAATGTGACCCTGGGTGAATCATAGAATCCATCTCTGTGGTTCTGTGAAGCTGTATTAATTTCTTCAGAGTCCTGGGCAACCTGAATGTATCAGCCTGCATAAGGCTCAGAGTCAGCTCTTGAGAAAAATTCNAAATAAAAGCCATATGATTATTCCATGGTGGATTTTTAAAATGTTGGGAAATGTGACCCTGGGTGAATCATAGAATCCATCTCTGTGGTTCTGTGAAGCTGTATTAATTTCTTCAGAGTCCTGGGCAACCTGAATGTATCAGCCTGCATAAGGCTCAGAGTCAGCTCTTGAGAAAAATTCAAACTTGGGCTGAACATAGTTTACCTAGGCTCCTCATGAGCCTGAAACAAAGTAATACCATATAACATTTTAGTGGTAAAATTGCTTGAATTTGAATTCTTTCTAGGTTGACCACTAGAAATATATATATTTTTCAAAGTCACTTGCATTCATTTGATAAATTAAGCAAGAGATACTTTAGGAATGTTACTAATGACTCCCTACTATTTTCACAAACTTTACAGCCAGTTTGATTTTTTCTTCCCTAAAAACTGATGAACAAAAGCCAGTTCTATTTGAATTAAATTGAAATTCCTTATTTTTACATTCAAAGCTTATCAATAATCACATACCCTTTGCCTTTCAGCCTGTTTTATCATGATTCTTAATAAGTACCTTAACTTCTCTCAAACATTATGAGATTACTATTCCTTAAAGGCGTAGGCTTTCCTAATTGTTGAAGTTTGTTGAAACCACTTTCTACACATTCTTATTCCTTTGTTCCTGTATATAGTGTTCCAAGGTGGATTAGTGATAAAAAATCCACCTGCCAATGCAGGTGGCATTCAACCCCTGGGTTAGGAAGATCCCCTGGAGGAGGAAATGGGAACTCGATCCAGTATCCTTTACTGGGAAAATCGCATGAACAGAGGAGCCTAGTGGACTACAGTCCATGGGATTGCAAACAGTCACATGGATTAGTGACAGCACAGTATAGCACATTCTTATGTATAAATTCCATTCTCTTCAGTCGCTCAGTCGTGTCGACTCTTCGCAACCCCATGAATCGCAGCATGCCAGGCCTCCCTGTCCATCACCAACTCCTGGAGTTTACTCAAACTCATGTGCATCGACATGGTGATGCCATCCAGCCATCTCATCCTTGGTCGTCCACTTCTCCTCCTGCCCCCAATCCCTCCCAACATCAGAGTCTTTTCCAATGAGTCGACTATTTGCATCAGGTGGCCAAATATTGGCATTTCAGCTTCAACATCAGTCCTTCCAATGAACACCCAGGACTGGTCTCCTTTAGGATGGATTGGTTGGATCTCCTTGCAGTTCAAGAGACTCTCAAAAGTCTTCTCCAACACCACAGTTCAAAAGCATCAATTCTTTGGTGCTCAGCTTTCTTCACAGTCCAACTCTCACATTCATACATGACTACTGGAAAAACCATGGCCTTGACTAGATGGACCTTTGTTGGCAAAGTAATGTCTCTGCTTTTTAATATACTATCTAGGTTGGTCATAACTTTCTTTCCAAAGAGCAAATGTCTTTTAATTTCATGGCTGCAGTCACCATCTACAGTGATTATGGAGCCTCCCAAAATAAAGTCTGACACTGTTTCCCCATCTATTTGCCAGGAAGTGATAAGACCAGATGCCATGATCTTAGTTTTCTGAATGTTGAGCCTTAAGCCAACTTTTTCACTCTCCTCTTTCACTTTCATCAAGAGGCTTTTTAGTTCCTCTTCACTTTCTGCCACAAGGGTGGTGTCATCTACATATCTGAGGTTATTGATATTTCTCCTGGCAATCTTGAGTCCAGCTTGTGTTTCTTCCAGTCCAGTGTTTCTCATGATGTACTCTGCATATAAGTTAAATAGGCAGGGTGACAATATACAGACTTGACATATTCCTTTTCCTATTTGGAACCAGTCTGTTGTTTCATGTCCAGTTCTAACTGTTGCTTCCTCACCTGCATATAAGTTTCTCAAGAGGCAGGTCGGGTGGTCTGGTATTCC